>JAODUE010017359.1:0-25075 GCA_027564755.1 Amblyopsis hoosieri
GGGGGAGCTGGTCCATTTAGTCACCTGCCCAGTGTCTGTGTTCGGTGATGCGCTCCTGGTGCCACATCCTTGGGGGTTTGGGGTATGTTGGTGTGTAGGCTCGTTCCATTCTCTGACTGAGATTGAGGTGGCTGGGGAGCGGGTCTGGGGTCCTTGGTGGTTTGTGTTTTGGGGATGGTGGGAATGGGACTCCCGATGTTAAGGACTAAAGAGGGTAAAGACTAATGACCCTTATAGACTAAAGAGGGTAAAGATTATTGACCCCTTAAAGACTAAAGATTTTAGGGACTAAAGAGGGTAAAGACTAATGACCCTTAAAGACTAAAGAGGGTAAAGAATAATTACCCTTAGAGACTAAAGATGTTAAAGACTAAAGAGGGTAAATAATAATTAACCTTAGAGACTAAAGATGTTAAAGACTAAAGCGGGTAAAGACTAATGACCTTTAGAGACTAAAGATGTTAAAGACTAAAGAGGGTAAAGACTAATGACCCTTAGAGACTAAAGACAGATATGACAGCCAGTAGGAAGTATATGTAGGACACTCACAGAAGGCCCAGGCAGACCCTGTGCACCATTGAATCCTCTGTGTCCCTTGTGGCCTCTCTCTCCAGCCTCTCCAGCCTCTCCCTTGTCACCACGACCACCAGCGGACCCCTGTGAGGAGGTAACAGGAGGTCAATAGCATTCACAGGCCTGGCCTTCCATGCCTGAGCCATTAAGACAAATAAACATCCCGTCATATTGGATACTGTGTGACGCTCTCGTGAACGCTGTGCAGAGTCACACTCTCTTTCCTGGTGGATTTAGCACAGCAGCAGCTAAGCACGTTAGCCGCTATTTGCTAAAGAAATGCATTGATATAAGTGACGAATTTAAGAATATATGATAGATGAACTGCAGGGTGAAATGCTACCTGATGCTTTGTTGTATGTTCTAGCAATGGATGCATTTGAAGACTGATTATGTTATATTATGTGCAGTAACGGCTAGGCAGACTACATTTACAGACTCAATGTCAATGTGTTGTGCTAGGCAGAATGCAGTAGGAGACTCGATGTCAATGTGTTGTGCTAGGCAGAATGCAGTAGGAGACTCAATGTCAATGTGTTGTGCTAGGCAGAATGCAGTAGAAGACTCGATGTCAATGTGTTGTGCTAGGCACACTACATTTACAGACTCAATGTCAATGTGTTGTGCTAGGCACACTACATTTACACTCAATGTCAATGTGTTGCGCTAGGCACCATGCAGTTGAAGACTCAATGTCAATGACTCATCACGTGTCACTTCATGATGTGTGCTGTACGTACAGGACCACCACGAGAGCCAGCGGGTCCAGCGGGTCCAGCGGAACCAGCTGCACCCTAGAAGGGGAAGAAGAAGAGAGAACATGGCGGTCAGAGGATGTGTACCATCGCAGCAGAGGTGCGCATACAGTATATCACATCAGTGATGCGGATGGACTTACAGCATCACCACGATCACCTGTCTTGCCAGAGGGGCCAACGGGTCCGGGAGGACCGGGAGAGCCGGGGGCACCGGGAGGTCCAGCGTTGCCACTCTCACCACGGTCTCCCTACAGGGCGCGCCACAACAGTAACCGGTTACCAATGGTAAATGCTGCAGTAGGCAGACGAGCACTGCATCATAGTTATGGTGGTTAAAACACGGCAGTTTGGGGACTACATTAAGGACTATGTCGCTGCTCTGGATTTGGGTGTGTGAAAAATAAACACATTTTAATGAGAATAATCAATAATAAAATTGAATCCATAGATAAGCGGAGGTTTACCTTGGGGCCTGGGGTTCCATCGCGACCAGAGGTGCCATCGTGACCAGTAGATCCCTGAGAAGAAAATGTTTAACACAATGTTTCATGGTTCCAACAAGCCTGTTAACTAAGACTTTCCTCACAAAGGCAAGGGGATTGGTTTTAGTATGTAACCTGCCAAATATTAGCTACACACAGTTAACTAGTCTCTCTCTCTCTCTCTCTCTCTCTCTCTCTCTCTCTCTCTCTCTCGCTCTCTCTCTCTCTCTGGGATTATAAAGGGTGCTTTGTTTACGGTCAATACTGATGGAATTATTTTTTCTATGTAAAATTTTTTTTTTTTTAAACAAAAGTTTATGTATTTATTTATTTATTTTATGGAATATGGTGATGTCTAATTAAAGTGTTGTTAAAATTCTCTCCTGCACACACACACACAAGCAGATAGGGAATTTTAAGCACTGTAGTCTATCATTCCTCTTTGTACTATGGCTTCCCATGAGTGCTCTGAGCATGAGTCGGCGTTAGCGCCGTACCTCGCGACCAGCCTCGCCGGGGGCTCCGGACAGTCCAGGTGGTCCCATGGGGCCAGGGGGTCCACGCTCGCCAACAACTCCAGAAGGTCCCTGCTTGCCGGGCTCACCCTAAATGAAAACACAAGGAGACACCTCCATCATCTACATCAGATGTTGTGTGTAGTGGTTCTGCTAACATTCCATTCCGTACATTAGATTCGTTAACATCCATTAAGCAAAGTGTCACTGGCTAAATTATGTTTGCATCTATGGGATTGGTAATGTGTGTTCAACTCTATTGCAAATGTATACAAAGTTAAAATACCCGTACATCCATTTAACTTAACGTACTGCACATACGCAATGACCTATAGCGTGCGTCTGTCACTGAACATCTATAGCAAACTATAGCAAACATGGATATATGAATATGACACCAAGGCAGTACTCACACCAGGTCCGGGGAGGCCAGAGAAACCACGCTCTCCTCTCTGTCCAGGCATACCCACAATACCGCGCTGCCCGGCAATACCGCTAGGTCCAGAGAGACCAGCGGGGCCCTATACAGAACACACACACAAGCTGTGGCAGACATACTGACACCCAATCATACATGCGTCGTATTCTACCACTGTTTGGAATATGACAGAAATAAGTATGAGTTTATGTTTAAGTAAGATCCACCAGTATGTGGAAATGTTGACGTATTCTTAATAATAGCAGAATGTTACAGCTCTTCTTGCTACCTAGCTAACTTCAGCTGGCTCACTTACAGGGGAACCATCGGAACCAACAGATCCCTTCTCTCCGGGGGCTCCTGGAGGTCCAGCGGCACCAGGCTCACCAGAGCGACCGGCTGCTCCGGTCTCTCCGCGAGCTCCCTTCTGTCCTTCTTTGCCACTGGGTCCATTAGGTCCGGCAGGTCCAGCAGCTCCCTGGAGCCAACCGGGAAAGGTCAATACACCGATATAGCTGTGCGGCTAATGGCCGCCATCTTGATGTAAAACTAGCAAACAAGTCTACTGTATAATTGTAAGTTGTAATCAAGCAGGTTATTTGAGTATTGAGCACTTACAGAGGGGCCGGGGGGTCCAACTCTACCAGCAGCTCCAGGGAAACCAGTGGCACCCTATGCGTGCGCACAAACACACACACACACACACACACACACACCTTGTTGTGAAATAGTGTGAAATGATTGTGACTTTTATTTTGATGTTGTGTCACTTTTGCTTGAATGGTGATGGAGATGAATGTGATACTCACAGGGGAACCGGCACCTCCACGAGCACCTCTGGGTCCAGGGGATCCGGAAGGTCCCTATTGATGGGGACAAATATGTATATTGGATCTTTGCCCAACAAGTGTCTGAACACGGAACTACATGTAATAGAATTACAATTTCATCCACTCAGATTATGTACACCCAGTGTAATATTAGTCTCGAGTGAGTTTGATTGAGTGAAGTGATTATTAGATCAGATTAGAGGTTTTCATATGTATTAAATATATTGTATCAAATTATATAAATTATAGCAGATTATCGACTGGAGCAGAAACTCTCATCCTCCCCACTCTTTTCTCTACAGCTATAAATGTCAACAATGAGCTGGGAAAGAGCATAACAACACATTGGAGAGTGTACCTATCTATGTGGCCCTCCCTTACAAAGCCCTTAGGTGTTTTGAGAGCCAGTTAATGTCGTGTCTGCTTTACCTGGGGTCCAGCAGCTCCAACGGGTCCAGCAGGACCGTGGGCACCAGCGTCTCCCTTAGGTCCGGAGTCGCCAGTCTCTCCCTTGGCACCAGGCTGACCGTCAATGCCCTAAGGGGGCACACAAGCAGAGACACTGTCCATCACAACATGTTGCCACAAGGGGGCACCATGGCCTTGATAGGGTAGACTTTGTGTTTAGCATTTCAAAAATTATAGAAAAGTAGAAAGTGTGTTTTAAGTCATTCAAATATTTTTAAATTTTAGTCTCTTGTGCCTAAGAAATCCATTGTTCCAGTTTTTCCTATATTGTCTTGAATATTATTGGAACGCACAACATGTGAAGTAATTCAATTATTGAGAGACGTGACCCGTCGTAAGGAAGTCAGTTCAAATGTCTGTTGCATTACAGTATCATTATCCGTCTGATGGTGATGATGTCATTAACAAGGGACTCACAGGTGGTCCAGCAAATCCAGCGGGTCCGGGAGGTCCAGACTCTCCACGCTCACCCTGAGGACCAAGAGGAAGTGACTTATTAGAGTGGGCTGCCGGGTAGATACAAATCCATGCATACAGTGCAGTACAGTGGATATTCATATAGCCATCACCTATTTTATTATTTACTGCATGCACACTACGTAATGGCTGTTCACTGAACAGAAACAGTACTGTACATATTTTGTAATCATTATGACGTTTTATATTAGTCTTAAAGTTCTTTTACATGCTTAATAATCCCTTTAGGGATCAATATGATGTTGAATGCTTGATTAATCTTAACCTAAACTAATCCTTAGTAGGTTTTTAAGATGCCCTTGAGTGTCTTGAAAGGCGTCCTAAATAAATTTATTATTAGAAACTACAGAATGCATGTAGTGTGTTTGGATAGTAGATGAAATGAACTTACAGGGGAACCACGACCGCCACTGGGTCCACCGGGTCCAACAGCACCACCCTCTCCCTGGGTAGAGACAGACAAAGGTAAAAGGTCACCAAGCATCATAGAGGTTATAGCTTAAAGGCAGGGTCTGTTATTATCAAGAACGCTTGCTAACTTCAAACTCAAATCAAAACAAAAACACCTCTCCCTTGTAATGTACAGTAGGGTGCTCCCTTAGAAATTCCACCCAGCATTTTGCAAACGCACTTGTTGTTGTGAGCGGTGTTTGTGCTCCTATTTATGGAGCCAGGGCTGTGTAGAAGTAACAGATCATTTTTTCAGCAGAAAGCTAGCGGACCGCGAGAAAATATTTAGTGAATTTGACTAAATTAGCTTATTAGCTTGCAATCGCAGACTATACCTTTAACCGTTGTATCTAAGTTCATGACCAAGGCTAGGACGTAGAACATTGGTGATTGTAAATTATTGCAATGCATTCATAACATCACTATATGGCACTGGCTGGGGGTTTGCTATTACTGTAAATTGACTGTACCAAGTTGGTCTCACCTTCTCACCCTGAGAACCAAGGGGTCCAGCTGGTCCAATAGCGCCAGCCATTCCACTCATGCCATCTTTGCCAACGGCACCATCGTTACCTTTAGGCCCACCATCACCCTAGGGAGGGAGAGAGAGAGAAGGTCCATCAATGTCTTTTTAATAAAAAGTTAGCATTCCTAGCTTCCACTCACTATTTCATTTTGGGTGGCCTACTGTATTCAATATACCCACATTTAAGATATATTTACTGTAATATATATCAAAAACCTGTTTTAAAGATGTTCCCAATATCTTATTTTAAACTGGACCTTTCTGCTCTTGGTTAGAGAACTAGTGACACAGGGTAATACAGGTGACCAATAGCACAAGGGTTAGGGTGAGGTACTCACTCTCTCTCCCTTTACTCCAGGCAGTCCAGACGCACCGCGCTCACCGGGCATGCCTTGCATTCCTCCGGGTCCAACAGCGCCGGGGGCACCAGCAGCGCCAGGCTCTCCCTGCATGTGCACAGGGCACAGGACCCTGTCAAGTCTCCGTTCAAAGCTTACCGTGTCCTCTGTGTGAGCAGGTCTCCTTGTGCAACATGTGGCGTGACAATCACGCCTCAAATCGCGCTTGTGTCAAATGATTTGTATCATACGTTTGATAGTTTATGTCTATGTGCTTGTTATGTAGATAGACTTGAACGTAATGGGATAAATATGGAATAAATATGGCATTAAATACATTATAGTAAAGGAAAGCTTTTTGTTGGTTATAAATAATGGGGAGAAATATAAACTCCTACTAACGTAATCTGAGTCTAATCTGGTAACAGTCAATCTGTTTGCATCGGTGAACTGGGTGCAGCTCCTAGCGTACCTTAGCACCATCGTTACCAGCGGCACCAGATGCACCACGGGGACCAGTGGGGCCAGCGGGGCCGGAGCCTCCGCGCTCGCCAGGGAACCCTCTGTCGCCCTGGAGGAAACCGTGATAGAGAGCATGCATGAGCAAATGGCGGTCGGACAGTGGCAGCAAGCTACCTGTACGAGGTAGGAGCTATAAGATATGCCTTAACACGCACTCTGCTGTGAAGCTTTAGCTAGGAAGCTAAAGCTTCACCATGGTGCGCCAACATGGATGGACAGTGTCGGTATTAAATAGCGTTTTCACTCAAATGTAAACAGTAAAGCGTAGGAGATACTCACTCTTGATCCAGAAGCACCAAAGGGTCCAACCTCACCAGGGGCACCCTGTTAGAGAGAAGGACATTATTGTATTAATGTCCCCTTTGTTTGTGAAGACAGGCTGAGATATGAGTCCTTCAATCGTGTGTTTTATATCTGAGCATTGTAATAAACTTGTTGCAGTAGTACACAACAGGGTTACACATGTTCACTGGACAACAGCAAACTAGGCTGAAGGTGGGATAAGGCTAATTCAGGGTTGATTCTTCACTGCTGCAGGACACCTACCTGTTCACCGGGCTTGCCAGTCTCACCGGTAGATCCTTGAGGTCCTGGAAGACCCTGCACGCATGAAGATGAACAAGAAGTGGAGGTTTATAGGTTGAATTGTGACTCAGGCCTTTGGTTGCTATGCTTGGTTGCCATGGTGCTCTAAGAACGTACCTGGAAACCAGGAGGTCCTGCGGGTCCCTGTTCTCCTTTCTCACCAGCACCTCCCTGAAAAGGGAACAATCAAACTACATTAATATTTAATCACATTTTTGAAAACAATAAAGTAGCCTATGGCTAAAGTATAGTGCATGTAATGTATCTTAACTGCAGTTATAAGTGATCAATTTGTGAACAACAGGTGATTTTGTATTGAAAGGGTACAAAAATGTTTATTGATAAACATAAAATAATTATTACTGTTTGTTTCTTGTTGGCACATATATTAGGCTTTTATGGGATAATAAATAAAACATATTTGGTTGGTAAGAAAATATCGTGAGTAGAAAAACTGTGTCGGTTCATTGCTGAACTGGTACGTACAGCAGGGCCGGAGGGTCCGGGGGCACCAACATCACCGTCTTTGCCAGGAGCGCCCTGTAGGAGGAATTAACACAGCATTACAGACACGGCATGCATCGACCACAAGCATATACGAACAAGTGGCTTCGTCGTCGCTTGATTTGTCCAACTTTGAAGTTGTAACTAAATGGGTAACTCACCAGAGGGCCAGTAGCACCAGAAGGGCCTCTCTCACCAGCCTTGCCAGCATCGCCCTAAGAAAGACCGTCCACACTTAGGTCAGCTGAGCAGAAAATGGCGGAGCACTATTCACAGGCCTGTTGCGTAGCCCACACTTTACGCTGTGATTTGACGACTTTTGGTGAAATCGCAGTTTATGTGCGGCAATATATGACCGTTATGTGGCGGTTGAACATGATACTGTAGGGAACACACTCACAGCAACTCCCTTGGGTCCGGGGAATCCCATGACTCCGGGCTGGCCTCTGGATCCAGAGGGGCCTGGAGGCCCAGAGCGGCCATCTTGTCCAGGAGCACCCTGAAGAGCAGCAGCAAATTAGACATTCCTTGCAAAAGGTATTGCTTGTTAATTGAAATAATTATTTATGTATGTATACTTTTTTATAATTACTTATTGATTAGTATTTTATGAGCGTATTTTTTATTACTTATTAATATAATTAACAATATCAGAATATATTTTCACCAGGCAATTTAACCCCATATGGGAATAGGCATGTCGGCATAGTTTTCAGTGCCAGTACTTACAGAAGGTCCAACTTTGCCATCGGGTCCAGGGCTGCCAGGACTACCAGTCATGCCCTAGAGAGAGATGTACATGTACACGTTGATAATACAGTATGCAGCTCTGTACTGGACGTGGCAGTGATGACTCTTTGACATTACATAGACGTGTGTCTTGTGGAATATGGTGGTAGTGATACATAGACATGCTGTGTGTCTTAACGTTATGGTCAGTCATTGTTGATAACTTCCATCCAGCTCAAATCAAAACAGTATCGCTCCAAGGCCCTCTGCGGCGTCTCACACGCCGAAATGCATTGTGAAGCAAAGTGTAGTGCTATGGCTTTGTTGATATGAGCGGTGTACGCCACATTGTTTATGTTCCTATTTACGAAGCCAGGGCTGTGTAGAAGTATCGGATTCTTTTTTCAACGGTAAAATAGCAAAATGCGAGGAGATATTTGGTGAATTTGACAAAAAGTGTGTAGTGCTGTGTGTTTTAATGAATATGGTGGTGTGGTGGTGGTGTTGGTAATGGTGTTGGTAATGGTAATGGGGAGTAGAGGGGGTGTAGAGGGGGGGGTGCACCTTGGAGCCGGGAAGACCGGGGTCACCTGGGCGTCCAGGCTCACCAGAAGCTCCCTGGGGTCCCAGGGGTCCGGGGGCACCACGTTCACCGGGGCCTCCCTTTAATAGGACAGGAGAAATACAGGTAAGTGAATACACTACACTCTAATATAGGTGAGTGTATACACTACTCTAATACAGGTGATTGTATACACTACACTCTAATACAGGTGAGTGCATATGCACACTACACTCTAATACAGGTGAGTGTATACACTACACTCTAATACAGGTGAGTGCATATGCACACTACACTCTAATACAGGTGAGTGTATATACACACTACACTCTAATACAGGTGAGTGAATACACTACACTCTAATACAGGTGAGTGAATACACTACACTCTAATACAGGTGAGTGTAAACAGTACACATTAATACAGGTAGGCTATTACAACAGGGAGGCTATTATAAAAAGCTATTATGTTCATGATTTCATATGGCATATCGTCCTGATGTTTGAAGTGCCTCCTGACATAGATATGGGTCGCTGTAGAGGTCACTGTGTACTCACCTTGCCACCAGCACCTCCATCAGCACCAGGTAATCCACGAGGACCAGCACCACCCTAATAGCACACATACACATTAGACATAACAAACCCCCAGGGAATTGAACGTGTAGTGTACTTAACACCTTTGTCTTATTTCCAGCATGAGACACATCAGTAAAATAGCAATTTGCTGCTTACCGAAAATCAAGGTGTGCAAACGTCAGCATTAGCATTAGCATTAGCATTAGCGTTAGCGTTAGCATTAGCATTAGCTCATGGACTGAGGGAGGCGTCCCTCCGTGTCTGCGGCTAATGTGATGACCAAGAGCAGGTAACGTACGCGCTCTCCGGGGGGTCCACGGGCACCAGCACCACCGGGCTCACCGCGCCCACCCCTCTTGCCCTCGTCTCCGGCGGGGCCAGCAAGTCCCTGGACTCCAGCGGGACCCTGGTGGGAAGGAAAGTCACAAGTGAAGTCAACAACAGTGACACGCGCGGAGGAGTCCATTCATGAAACGATGTGTCAAGGCTAGCACAAAACTTACAGGCTCTCCTTTGTTACCGGGCTCTCCCTTTGGACCAGGGGCACCTGCATCACCCTGTTGGCACACGCGCACACAAATACACAATTTGTGAGGTCGGCAGGTCAATAAGTATGTGTGTGACACTCAGTTAAATCAATTTCTCACATTTTTGGATCATGACCTGGATAACTGGAGGTTGGGAACATTTCCATCAACATACTGTGTGTACTACTATATTGATACATATATTTAGCATGACCCTCTATCATTACCATATCTTATCTTATCTTTTCGAACCAGTGCTATGTGTGATTCAGAGCCATGGAAATAACAGAGTTGCGCCAACGGAAGTTCTAAATTTCACATTTCATGGAGAAGCTGAAGCTATGGCAAAATAGTTCCAGGATGTGCTTGATGGGAAATTTGAATATGTATATATAGATATATAACTTCATTTTTTGGTAATTAGTAGTCAATAAATGCACCGATTTACATTTAAAATTTAATTTACAGTGAAATTTTATTTAGGCTTCTAGGAACTATTTCGGTCCATTGGAGTGAACGGAGATGACACAACTCTCTCTTTACATGGCTCTGGTGTGATTGTGAACTCACATTGTTACCCTTAGGACCAGGGGCACCGACGCCACCCTGAGATCCAGCGGGACCACGAGCTCCGGGGAAACCAGGGGCGCCAGCAATACCAGCAGAGCCCTATGGAGGTCAGGGGTCACTGTTACAGCACATACTGGTTGTTGTTTTCTAGCAAAAATCTATATATCACTTGAACTTACAGTGGAACCTTTAGCACCAGGAGAACCGTCAGAACCGGGGGAACCCTGTTGTGAGGGGAAGAAAATGTGATAATTTCAGAAATGTCCATAGACCGCAATCAATAGAATAGGAAAAAGAAATGTATTGCTAATAGATACAGGTTTTTTCACAGCATATCGAAATAAAAACCATCAAAACTCCAGTTACGTTACTGTAGCTAATTTGTTGGCTAACACTGACTACAGTATTGGCTGTTGATACGCTATAGTAACAGGTTATGAAACTATATGTAAAAATGTAGCTATAACTAAGGAGAGGTCACCAGCTGTTAAGAATCATTGCTGCTATGAAGATATTATTCATTCATTCTGGCCAATACAGATGTAATGGCAGAGCTCTGTCACTGACTAAATTCAGTGACAGAGCACAAATTCAGAACAATTGCTCTAAAATGTATTGACCCCCTAGACCGTATTACAGTATGGACCATCTAGACTCTCTGTATTACAGTAAGGACAATCTAGACCTTCTATATTACAGTAAGGACTTCCTAGGCCCTCTGTATTACAGTATGGACCATCTAGACTCTCTGTATTACAGTAAGGACAACCTAGACCTTTTATATTACAGTAAGGACTTCCTAGGCCCTCTGTATAACAGTAAGGACCATCTAGACCCTCTGTATTACAGTAAGGACTTCCTTGGCCCTCTGTAATACAGTAAGGACAATCTAGACCTTCTATATTACAGTAAGGACTTCCTAGACCCTCTGTATTACAGTAAGAACCCTCTAGACCCTCTGTATAACAGTAAGGACTTCCTTGGTCCTCTGTATTACAGTAAGGACCCCTTAGACTAGATACTCACAGCGGGGCCAGCAGCTCCAGCAGGCCCAGGGTTTCCGGGCTCACCACGGGCTCCCTGGGGTCCCTCAGAACCACGACCTCCCTGGGGACCAGACTCTCCCTGGAGGAGGACGGAAAAACTTAATCAACATAACCAATCACTGTGTGTGTGTGTGTGTGTGTGTGTGTGTGTGTGTGTGTGTGTGTGTGTGCGTGTGTGTGTGTAGGGGATATGTGTGTGTGTGTGTGTGTGTGTGTGCGTGCATGCGTGTGTGTGTGTGTGTGTGTGTGTGTGTGTGTGTGTGTGTGTGCGTGTGTGTGCGTGTGTGTGTGTATGTGTGTGCATGTGTGTGTGCATGTGTTAGCAAGACTGTGTTGAAATCATCATTCTGTACAGATTATGTGATAGTTTGATTGTGATTGTTCTGTCCTGCCAATTGTCACCAGTGGTAGGAGATATTCAACATGTTTTACTGTAAGAATTAATGTGCTTAATAAATGTTTAAAAAAAATTGCTTGCTATGTAGAGTGAGATTAGGCATTAAATAGCGGTCATCAATTCAACCCAGCGAGATAAATTTTGACAATTGTGTTGGGTGTGTAAGAAATGATTCAGATTGTGGTTGCATAAATTACTTATTCTATAAAAAACAATGAAACACCTTAATTTAGAAGAGGCTTGTGATATATATATATATATAATTAACTAGTAAAATACTATATTACAATACAATATATTATATCATTTTTTAATGGCCCTCGGGTTTCAGCACCTCAGGTAATGAACAGGTAGTGCATTATATTGGTGTACTTATGCCATCTGGTGGTCACTACGCTCATCTAGAATCGGCAAGGACCAGTCCACCTGAATATTATGTAATATGTAATATGTATGTATGAATATATGTATGTATATGTATGTATAACTATTGCGGATACAGCTTGTGATGATATTGTCCACATTTTGTTTAATAAAATCCAAATGGGATTTGCAATATATATGTCCAGCTTTGATGTATATTCTGAATAACCTGCCCTAACGTGATTTATTTCTTGCTGAGAAAGAATAACACAACTTAAATCTAAAGCATGTTTGGGAAGATTGTAAATTACTTTTTTAATTTTAGAATGGATGTTATTTTCTTTATTTTTTTATTTATTTAGGGAGTAAAGTAACCTGACCTTGAGCGTGTTTTTTTTTAAACAATTTGCCACATAGTTCCACAGCACTGCACTATTAATAGATCTGATAGTCCTTTACCAGGTGAATGATGTATTTAGATGGACCTACTTCCATATGGTTTTATATATTGACATTGCTAAGAATTGGCTTACCTTAGCTCCAGCGCCGCCAGGGAATCCTGGAGAACCAGCAGGGCCGGTGGGTCCCTAAGAAGGACACGCACGGCTCATTACTCAGCCAATACTCATGTCATGCAAATACCCCTGCCTTCAGATTGTTACATTCTTCTGTAAGGTGTCACTGTTGACTCCATTCATGTAATTTACATTATGTAAATAGTTCCATTAGCAAAATGGCGGGCTACGACATTAAAAAGATATACTTACAGGGGGGCCAGCAGCACCAGTGTTACCATCGTTACCACGTGCACCCTGCAGAGAACGACAGGATAATGTCATGTAATTAGCATTACAGTATTGTGCTAATATAAAAACACATTGAAGCAGTATATTGTTCCACTATGTCTGGGGCATTACTGCAAAGTTGCTATGGTTACTCAGTACTCACAGATGGGCCAGGAGGTCCAGGACGACCTCTCTCACCAGGAAGGCCACGAGCACCCTGGGAAAAAACAGTTGATATTATATTAGTTTTTCGGTTAAAGGCATGACGCTTGCAAGCTTCAAGCTCAAATCCAAACAAGCTCCCTCAGAGGCTCCGCCCCACATATTTAAACGCATTGTGAAGCCAACTGCATTGTTGTTTTGAGTGGGGTTTGCCACTTTGTTTGTGTTTCTATTTACGGAGTCAGGGCTATGTAGAAGTACCAGATTCTTTATTCAACACGCATAGATATTGGTGAATTTAACAAAAATAGTATTATCTTACAATTAGCGTACAATAGCTGACTATACCTTTAACACATGCCAAGTTACTCAGTTACCTCTTTTTAAATCAAACATGTAGCTACAGTATATCGCCATGATTGCAAAATCCCTTAATAATGTTCTAGCAAACTAAAATAAAGTATATACAATTAGAAATATATGTGTAGATATATTTATATAATGTGTTTCATGTGCAATATATTTGAGTCTTTCCTATTAGTACAGTTTGTGAAAAAAATGTCCTCAATAAAGAATTAATCTGAATCTGATATACCTACCATTGCTCCAGGAATACCGTTCTCACCGGAGGAACCAGACTCTCCCTGCAAACAGAACACAAAACCTTTTATTTTTTAATAATGCCTGATATACTGGACTCAAGATAGTATATTATTATTTGCACATATGGGTAAAGTAAAAACCAATCACAAACATATCCTATAAAACATTCATATATATATAAATATTCATATATAACGTCGTTATGTCATTTCGTTATGTACCGGCACTTTGTTTCTTAAACATGGATAGTTGTGTGGGGAATAAATAGTGCATTACATTTTTAAGAGGTCAACAAGGTAGAACATTGCTATTAGTCACTAACAGTCATATGGAAAAAAGGCATCTGGACCAGGGTTTAAATACTGGATTACCTCAGATCTCAGATCTTTTCAATTAGACACAGACTACATGGTGATGAATCCTGACAGTTTACCTTGGGGCCGGCGGGGCCAGCGTCTCCCTTAGCACCATCCAGACCGCTGAATCCCTGCAGACAAACAGCACGACATGGTCAGTTGTCACACCAGATGACACAGAGGCTGACTATGGTTCATCATGTGAGGGGTACTCACTCTGTGTCCCTTGATTCCGGGGAGGCCGGGGGTTCCTGGGAATCCACGAGCACCCTGCCAAATGAATGGAATGAGAAAGTTAATAAACATGAACATATCTTCAGGAACTGCACACCTGCCTAGTACTAGCTTACTAGCTAAATGGCTACTGTTGTTGCAAATATAGCTAATAGCTATTTTGTTGTTGTTGCATGTTGATATGTTAATTTAAATTATTAATATTATTATTATTATTATTATTATTATCATAAAATATGTATATGTATGTATTTTTGTCAAAAATAATAGTATATTTCTGACAAAAATACATACATATACATATTTTTTATAGATTACGTCATACTGTACATTTACAGTAAGAACAGGGAGTAAAGCTAATTTCGGCTAACCTCCTGCCCAACCTTTGACCTGCACAGACAGGTCTAATAGTTGTCACTCACCTGAGGGCCAGCAGGTCCACGCTCACCAGGGCGACCGGGTTTTCCGGGCTCACCCTGTAGAAGACACATTGGGCGGTTAGAAAGGTCTCGTTGGAGGAAACTACAGTCACAGCCTGTGCTTTACATGCCCTAAATATAATGTGATAGTAAGATAAGCCATCAATCAGGTTAGGAACAAAGTGCTTGCAGGTAGGTAGGACTAAAAAACAAGACTAAAAGACTGGAGCAGATAGCAGACCGTGACACAAATGTCTCAATGTGATCAGAAGACGTTTCTCGTTATACTGTATACCACAACAGGTTATATAACACAAAAGAGCATATTGTGCTGAACAATATTATTTAATGTATTTTATCTTCTTCTATGGGATCTCATGTCACACTTACATCATCTCCATTCTTTCCTGGGGGTCCGCCTGGACCACGTGCACCCATGGGGCCCTACAACCAGCAAGAAATGACTATTGGTTAATCAAGGCATTGATGTCATTGTTTTAGATTTGCTATTAAATATAGATGTGCCTGCTGTTCTGCACGTGTGCCCGTGTGCAAGTGTGCGTGCACTTTGTGTGTGCACGTGCGTGCATTTACAGTATGTGCAGATTATTTTAGATTATTTTGTGGTTGATGTGCTTTTAAATATCGATATGAGTAGTGTTTTGTGCGTGTGTGTGTGTTTGTATGAGTGAGAGTGTGCAGGTGTGCGTGCATGCATTTATGTACAGACAATAATCAACAATAATAAACATATATGCATGAAGCTATTAGGTTATAGTTCACTGTTTTGACTGCAGTATTTAATTGACAAGTTTGCATACTCACAGCAGCACCGGGCTCACCAGGCTCGCCTGGGGGGCCAGTGAAACCCTGGGGACCCTGATGGACACAAAGAGTACAGATTAATCCTATGCACATGAAAATATTCATGCACAGACCCATGTTCACTGATTATCCTGTCCCACTGTGTGGGCAGCTATAGAGAATGGATCATAGATCACCAGGTCGACTCCAGTTTCTTAAGCAGATACTAAATATGATTTTATATGATGAGCAGCTGGACTGCTAAAGTAATATATTACTTACGTTGGAGCCGGAAGGCCCGGGAGGACCGCGTGGACCCATTGGACCCTGTAGACAAAGTGGAAAGCACAGTCTTTACATTCACTCTACATACAGTACTGTGGTTGCAGACTGTTGAATGTGAGCAGACAGTTATGTGACCTGACGATGTGGAAAGATTAAGGCAATTAGCCAATTAAGCACTGCACTTGACAGGCTTGAGATTTGAGTGGCCACTTTTCAGACATGTAGTAAAGGTTTGCTGTTAATGAAGACAAGGCGGGAACATACCATTGGGCCAGGGACAGAGGGGCCGCTGGATTTGGAGTGATCGGTGTAGCTCATTTGAGGAGAGAAGTTCTGTAGGAGAGAAAATAAACAAATCAGACACCTGCCTGTCTAGTGTTTCAGATCCATGAAGATGATTTGCCATTAAAACCAGCTGAGTAATGAGGTATCTGCTGTGTTCTATCCTGATGATTACTTTCTTTGAATTAGTTATTGGTTACTACAGTGTAAGTCATTGATTATTCCTAAATAAATACTGTCAATTTACTGCTTCAAAGAATGATTGTTCACATGAATGTTTTGGCTCACATCACCTCCTCCTCAAATTCAGTTTGTATCCAGGTGGCGCTGTGGCGCATGCAATAACTCCCTGCCCATATGGTCTTATGTTCCTTGGAAGACTCAGGTTTAAATCCGGTCTGCGGTCGTCTCCAACCCCTTCCCTATATCTTTCTCCCACTTGCTTCCTGTCTATCTCCACTTTCCCGTCTCATAAGAAAAAAGAAACGGGTTAGATCTGTAAACTACCTCTGCCAGATATGTCTTTTGAGGTATGAAAGGTTTACCCTTTATAAACAGTTACTGTACTGATGCATTTTATATATTAATTTACTGCTGTTATCTTGTGCTTACAAATAAACACTGAGAAATAACCTACACAAAGATATTGGATAACAACATCCAATAGGGTCTTTCAGAATGCCCTGCAATCTCCTACCTAAAGCATTTTGGGAGCTGTCCAGTGCTGAAATGCACTTAGTGTGAACACCCTGGTTGCTTGTCCCCAGATGCACGGCTGCCAATTATTCTTAATTTGCTTAGCAACTGTAGAACTAATCAAATATTGTACTAAGGTATAAAAAGTAATATTAATGTGTAAGTAGCTTGGCATCAACATAAAACAACTTATAGACAGAGTGCGTTTATAGATATCCCACTAGATATCTTCATTGTTATCTGACTTTATGACTTGCTATAATATCTGTCCAGGACGTTGGTAAGTGAGTCTTAGCAGAGGTCATCTAGAGTTCATCTAGAGGTTCTCTCAGGAATCTGGATGCTAATGGGGCCTCACAAGATGATGGAACTCTTGGTTTGGCCAATAGGTGCTTGAGTAAGATGTCTTTGGACATACAGTACGTGTCTAAAAACACTACATGTGCTCTACTTCAGGTGCACTTACTCCGCCAAGGCCATTGGGACCTGGGGGGCCAGGGGGTCCAGGGAAGCCGGGCTGGCCTGAGATTCCATCATTGCCAGGTAATCCGGGAAGACCCTGTCCAAACATGCCGGTGGGTTATACCACTAGTCACAATCATCACTGGTTCAAGTCAATAATCATTAATTCACTGCAGCTTTTTCTAACAGACATTATAAAATTAAATATAAACTACATTGAATATATTATTTTGTTGATATGGAAAATTAAATAGATAAATAAGATTAATTATTCATTAGAGACTAATGCATACTTATATTTCTTGTCTTAATGCTTGTCTTGTCCGAACTATTTTGTGAATAAATTATTTATATCAATGTTGCATGACCTATGACCTTTTGATGACCTGTTGACTTTTACATGACCCAATGACTTTTATGCCACATTGGCCTAAGTACTTATAAATACATTGGTCAATTGTTATAGATTTTAGACTATATGTACTAAATAATACTGGAAATAACATAAATATAGAACAATAGAAAGGAAATATGTATTGCAAAAAAGAGGTACAGTAAAGATTGTTCTAATATAGTTGTATAAATAGGCTGATTATGTAATAATAATTTCAATACATTATATCTGCAAATATTTAAGTGTGAGTGTTTGGACTAACACAACAAAAAGCTAAACTAAATCTACTGTAGCCAACCTTTCCTTCTGATATCTGTGCTGCTTCTTTTGTGTGTTTTGTTATGTCATGGTAAAAGTTCCAAAGTCAATCATTTCCGTATAAGAATAGCAGCCTACCAGTGTCTGTAAAAAGATCACGTGAATTGAGACATACCCTATCTCCCTTGGCTCCAACGTCTCCCTTTGGCCCCTAGGGGTAGACAACATTTTTTAATTTGGCCATTCTGCAAGGGTTCCATCATATTTTAAACATGTGTTACTTGTAAACGGATACATCTGAAGTGCAGGCCTGACACGTTGTTTCAAATAAGAAATTATACATCTGTACATAACCTTACAATAAGCCTGCATAGAAGTAATGTCAGCATCCACCAATAGAACAGTTAAAAGCAAGCTTGTGAGTGCAGGTACCCACAAACGAACAATCAAATCTGTGAAATCAGTCAAATTATATAGCTGAGTAATTGAGATAAAAAATTCACCTCAACTTCTTCCTGGGGACCTACAAGACCAACGGAAAAGGACAGCATGTTAACATTCCTTTAAACTCCATTTTAGTAAAACACTCAAATCTCTATTTATGACTGTTAGGTATGAGAATCCACCTATCCAGTCCTTTATGGGGACCTACTATCTGTCAGTGCTACAGCACATTATATAGTGGGGGATTAAGTTGTGAGTTACAGTATGACCATTGTCGACCACAAATGGAATTGGAATGACTGGTTTCAACCACAAACAACCTTTTCAAATTAATTCACAGTGAAGACGGAAAATAATTTCCCTCTTAATCTATATCAGATTTTGTTGTGGTAGAATAAGACAACACATAGAAGACCAGCTCAGGCCTGCAACAATACAGGGCCGTCTGTAGGGAGATTCTATACTAATTATCAGGCATCTCCAAACAGCAGGTGTAATCCAGTGTAACATTTTGAATCCAAATATAATCCAAAGAGATTCTTTGCTGATTTTAAATCCTCAAGCATGCGGACGGTTTAGGACCTCAAGTCTGTTTGTGGCAACATGGCCAGAGTTGACGTGCCTCAAATGAACTGAGGTGGCACTAGGTGGCGCCAGAATGCAAACACAACCACAAATAATGATGAGGAGGATCAAGGTAGTGTACCATCAGGGCAGATTGGGCAGCATTCTCCATCAGGAATGATAGGGTCAGCGCACTCGGTCGTGTCTTCGCAAATCACCTCGTCGCACATAACAGTTCCGCTGTCACAAACGCAGATCTGACAGGGCTCTGGTTTCCATACATCCTTGTCGTTGTACAACTGTCCGTCCAATGTGCAGCTGCTGAATCCGCCTGAAGAAATAATGTTTTCGTGAGTATAGAAAGTTAATTCAGATTTGTGTATCGTTTCATGTAACAAGTAGCCTATTCTAACTGTAAGACCCACCCTAATTAGGTAAGTAGCCTACACTGTATAGTGTTTATAAGTAGCCTAATGTTTTATGAAATGTATATAAGATACATTCATAATTATTAATCCTATTTTGTTTTTTTATATTATTTGTACACTTTCCTGTCATAAAACAATTAGTTATCTCAAATAAACACTTCAGAAATTAGATCAGCTTTTTGACAAAGTGGCAAGCCTAGAGTCAAAGCAGGTCTATTTTAACGATAACAAACAATGAAAAGCCCTTGTGCATTTGATGTTGAGCTAGAATATTGGATGAATTAAGGCTAAAGTTTTTATATAATGTTTGCCTATACTACTGTAGACTATGTTAACCGGGCCTGTAGTAGGTCACACGATCCAGACTAGATGCAATTACTGGAAAAAACGAATTTGCCAAACTCAAAACTCTCCATTATTAATCGTAATTGGTTATCATCGTGGTTATATTTGTACATATGACTTGAAAAGGTTTGTATCATATTGATCACATAATAACTAATTATTGAAGGCATGCCGTGCTTGCCACCGGGAGGCGCCAATGAGCTAATATAAATGGCGCTCAACACACCCTCTACCGAGATTAATTGATGTCTACGATTTTGCATTTTACGTCAGAGTTCAGCAATGTCCCTTATTCCTTTCACTAATATGTTGCACGTTCCACCAATTGACATGGAAAGTCGGTTTAATGACACGAATAGCATATATTTGGTCTTAAGTGATAGCAAAAGTTTCGAAAATGATTCAGCCTAACTCAGCGATTCTGATAAAATAAGATACTGGAGAAATAGTTGATGCAAAAATATATAGACTTTCAGAAGAAGAGGCTATAGGCTATAGGCTACTAATTAGTCAAGTATGGCATTATGGTTAAATTATCATTTAAAAAGACTATATCTTCTATCTTTATGCCTGTCTATTGTTTTAACATCATTTTAATCCATGCACATCAAAGAGTATGCAGCTGTCAGAACAATCACGGCTGCGAAATAAACTGCGCGTTCACGGACGAACTAGATACATTTGAATCCCGGTGAACGCGCAAGTGGAACAGACCACGAATCAATAGAAATGTCAATTTATTAAAAACGTCCAGATGTCCAAAATGTTACTGATGAACATTTTCACAACTTCGCAACTTCAAACAGTGTCTCTCGCAAAGCATTATTGTTTCCAAAGTAACCCAACAGAAAACTGGCATCCTTCCGTGATATCCAGATGTTGAGGGTGGTTCTGTCCTCAAAAATTGAAATCAATGTTTGAAAGTGATACTTACTATCGTCCTCGCCTTGACCTCTCGCCAAAAGCACTGTTGCACTGAGCAACAGTGCTAACCGAATATCCACAAAGCTGAACATGTCTAAATATTAGACATGTAGACTCTTTGAGGCAAGGGGAATCCTGTTTTTTTCTCCTCAAACGCCACTCATGCAAGTTTGGGTCCGGTCTGTGCAACTCCAATCCAGACCCTAGCAGAAACTCCCTACTGCTTAAACAAATGGGTAAGCATTGCTTTTATATGCCAAAACTTTTGGGGAGGTCCATGGGCGCACCAGAGAACTTCTTCATGTTCAAGGAAGATATAGTCCCCTCCTTCATCAGTCAGAAGGGCCGCCTTAAAACATGTTGAACAAGTTCACGTTTTGGCTTTGGCGTGAATGGTCAGAGAGCATGTCGGTGGCGCTCCGTTTAATTGAAGTGAATCATCGTGGATTTTCGTTAATGGATTTTCTCAATATACTGTAACGTTTGTGTGCTTAGACCTCGCAGCATCTCAGTTGTGGTTGTGTGTCAACGATTTGCGTTTTAAACGTTTGGACGTTCGACGATTTAGCAGAAAATAATATAGCAATATCACTTATCTGTTAATTAAGGGAAATAGTATCTAGATTATGTTAGGCGTCTTGACAGCACAGGGTTGTTCATGTATTCTGTTTCTATCTGTTCCTGCACGGTTTTTGCAACTGAAATGGTTGCAACTGCAATAGCAATGTATAGCTCATACTGGTCTTTAGAAGGCCTTACTATTTGTGTGTATATAACTTGTTTTACTGTAAATGGAAGGATAAACTGTCAGATAGCATACAATGTACTGGCCTGTATGACCAAGAACTTGTATTAAGCTATGGGGTCACATAGGCTACTTCAGTCTTGAAGTCAGTGAATGCAAATGCATCTGTAAAAACCAGGGGGAAAAAAATATTCCACTCATTAGGTCTCATTAGGTCTCACCACATTAAGTTGCAATTATACCCTCTTAGATAATACTTTATAATCAATATTGTAATAATGCAATGTGAGAGAGAAACATTAGCATCTGCTATGTTTGCAGTCATTCTATGCTTGTTTGCGGTTATCTAGAATAACTCAACTTGTGGAAAGTGAGTATGAAAGCATGCATAAATAAGTCCAATGCTGAATAAATGTGAAACATGCATAATCATGATTGGACCTCCTATATCGGTCTGTGTGATGATAGCCTCGGATTGAGAGAGAAAAACTTTGGCGGGATCACAAAGCACTGTGGACACGTTGCAACTTCTTCAACTACAGCCTGATATGACCCCTCATTTTCTCTCTCCTGTTGTCATGCTCAAGCATCTTGCTCTCGCTGCCTTAGTACAAATCAATAAAAGTTGAAAACACTGTGCTTCAGACTAAATAGACGAACGCTAAAAGATGTTGGAAGAAGAGGTTATTATAGTATATTATTATTATATTATTATATATCCACCATTTGGTGTACTGCAGATTGTTATGGTGTATTTATTTATTTATGAAACTCCTCACAATGTCATTGGTTTGCAAATGGTAGAAAATAATACATATTACAGAAATAAGATAATATCGGCAAGTATTTTGAAACAAACAAAAATGGAGACAGTTTATGTATGCTAGTTATAGCATATGACTTCTCCTTCTTGTTTAGCTGCAGGGAAAATATATAGTTTCCGGTGAAACCATGTGGCTGATAATTTTGCCTCAGTTAAAAAGGCATTTTTTCGCATCTGTTTCTAGTCTAATGAAAGTGGGTGACAGTTCTAAAACCTGAAATTAACATTCAGACAGCTGTCAATGTTTCAATGCCTCTTTTCAGTTATACAGTCCAATTCCCTCCATGGTGTTGCTGTACACACTATAGTATACTGTATATAGTATGTTTAATAACTAATGGCATCCGGTGACACCATTCGCTGTCTTTACTTGCCCTTCTGTAAATGAAAGTGATGTGACAGAATACATTAGTGAAATTGTGACTTCACTGGTATATTCAAACCAATATGTCATGGACAGTGCTTTATTGCAACCTAACATCATTAACAAATAATTGTGTGTCAGCACCTCATCATTTATACTTGCTGCTGATACATTTCACTGGGCTGATATGGTAAGACACTATCTTATAAGCAATGTCTTAGTAAAAACAAATAATTGCTACATAGTTAAATCAAGTTACTTCATAATTACAACTTTCTGTTTTTGTCACGTTATAGAGTAAATCCCAATAGAAGCATGGATTGTGACTATATTATATGATTGACTATTTTGTTGAAACATACAGTATACATAAAGGTCTGACTATGCTGCAATTTCTACAAAGGGTATAATGGTCTTGGTACCTGCAGGCTTGAAATTAAACTGAATTATAAGCACAATTACAGATGCATCATTCAGGTATGTTTTATTACTAACACTAAAGTGATTAGTATTTGGACAATTAGCCTATAAATTATAGAAGAAGTGATGATGATGATGATGATAGAACAGTTCTTGCTAAAAAAAAAAGTGAACACATTCTTTAAGTTATCAATTCTAATGTATTAATAATAATCACAGCATACAAACACAGTTAAATTACCATGACACTGGGACAAGCCTATTGGTCAAGCAGCAGGCCATTATGTCATTATGATTGTGCTACATTATTCTCATAGAATAATGTGAAGTATAACACATGTAGACTGATTAGCTGATATATTTTTTGTGCAGACGATGTATTAATGTCATAGGTTTATATTTCACCAGCTATCCATGTTGTAATGCCAAAGGCTACATTTTTGTGTTGTTAACAACGTCTCATGCAGATGTGGTGATTTAGAGCCATTGTTTGCATTTCAACTGCAGTGCCTCATTACAGTAATTTATGATGCCACAGTTGACAGCCCAGGGCACAAGACGAGGCACACGGTCTTCCTGCCACCCTTTGAACAAGGCCTGAATGGTTAGTGGTCCATGGGTTTATTCTAAATATGTCTATGACATGTACTAGTCACCATTTATGTAGAGTGGATGTATCATGAAAAGTGTGACTATCTCACATACCTATACAGTACAATATGTTGCTGAATGGATGGATGGATGGATGGATGGATGGATGGGTGGATGCGTGGATGGATTGATGGATGGATGGATGGATGGGTGGATGATGGATGTGTGGATGGATGGATGGATGGATGTTAACATCTTCTGAATTGTATAAATAAATGTCTCAACAGACAGATCACTTTTCTACTTCTAAGAGAAATGCAAAAGCAATTGAAATGAAGTGGACGTTCACAGGACAATGTTTAAATAGAACCGGTAATTTTCTAGTGCTTGCTTGTGGAGTTGAAGTTGCTGCAATCTATAATATATTTCTGTGGTGTGTGAGTTCAGACTGGCGGTTTGGGTGGAAGCGCCCTCATGCATTTGAAACTCCTTCCATGTTCACAACTGGTTTACTCTCAGATAGTTGGAATTGCCTTTCTACCCATAAGCGCAGACTGATTTCCGAGAGAAGTATCTGTGAGATCCATGTATGTCATAACCTGTCATGCCAGAGGAATTGTTGTCACAAGTCCAACTGGGGAGCCGTACATTAAAACGGTTTGTGAATGGCTATACTTTCAAAAAAATACTTGGCAGTTGATTGGATGAACAATCTGGTTATTTTCGCTGTCGGCATCATGGTCGGCACAACTAAACCATGCCCGTATAGTTATAAGCACAAAGCGGAAAACCAGGCCTGTATAGCTATAAACACAACGCTGATTAGAAGTTCAGTTGCTACTCGGACACATTCAAAATTATTAAGATGGTCTCGCGAGCTTCAGTTTAATTTTGCCGTGAGAATCAGTCTGGAAAGCCTCGGAATCATTTTTATGTATGTCAGGCAACATAGAAAAACAAGGAAATTATTTGGGAGAGAAAGGTGATTTTATTGTCACATACACACAGAAGAAACAAGGAAATTCTAAAGTTAACTGTATGATTGTCCGCTTGCAGCGGTATCAAACTATGGGAACCAGCTTTGAGTCAGTGCATCAGCACGTCAATAGAGAAAACTTTTATCACTTTTTTTTTTACCTGGTAATGAGACAGGCCTGGCCTTTTCCACAATGAAACCCCTGGAGAAGCCTTTATGAACGGAAGCTGGCTGTTTGATGTGCCAAAAGCCACGTGTTTCTTAACGGTATCGTCCAGACCCACGGGCAAACGAGAGAGAAACAACTCTTGTTAATATTACATATTTGCAACTAGCGCTTGAATTTAGACACATTGGTTTAATGGAAGGGGGGGGGGGGGGGGGTGGGTTGTTTTCCGGGGGTTTTGGGAGTTGGGTGCCTGGGTTTTCATCCCCTGCCGTTGGTTTTTTGTTGTACCGTTGTTTGGAAAAACCCGGGAGATAGGGCTTAAAT
>JAODUE010017370.1:0-25074 GCA_027564755.1 Amblyopsis hoosieri
TGTATGTATATATATATATATATATATATATATATATATATACACATACACACAAAGAAAAGCTGTTTTGCATGTGTGTTCAGAAATAAGTATTTGTGTGTGGATATATTTACTTCCTCCAGTGCCTCTGGTTAGCAAGATGGGCTGGTCGTTAATGATAATAATTAATTTACATTGCACCATGAAATATCATGGCTTCAATCCATTCCAAAATGTCTGACTGTGTTAATGGCACATCCTAATGGCTCTGCTTACCATTAATACTTACGATGTGATAGGCTAATAACAGATGAAGCCAGGCTAATAACAGATGAAGCCAGACAGAGTTGTAGAGGCGGAAAATTAGATTGAGCATGTTGTTCACGGTTGCAGTGTGCCACTGAAGAAGAGACCAACACAAATTATAAAGTAAAATGTAATATTAAACATTATGATAGTTTTTTTTTTCTTCTTCTCTTATCAGCCATTTAACAATAGTCATAGAAATGCCAAGAAATAAGTTATCAACAGAAGTTGAGCTTTTTGGTAAAATCACAATTTTATATTTTAAACATTTAATGATGTATTTACGTACATGACTAAATGATCAGCTATTGGAAATAAGGCCACACCGTCCATGGCCATGCCTCTGTGTGTCACATGCACTGCAGTATGATGCACGAGACATGCATGGATGCCCACATTACATTCAAACACATGGACGAACTACTCCCCAGCATAAGGCACTTACTATGCCAAGGATGGTAACATAATAGACAAGAGCAGTCAAGGGTGTGTTGGAGAGGAACAGGCAGTCACTTGGCCTGTCTATAGCCCCAGTAATGGGGGCCGCAGTAGCACTACAGGTTAACATTCAGCCCATCTCCTAGAGACACCTTGTCAATATGGATTAGGGGGCCGTTAGTTGCCCCCGAGTTGAGGTGCTGTATAGGTGGTGGGTTGAGGGGGGTGCAATCTTCAATTACAGTAAGCAAACAGCTCACGGGGATGAAAGGGAAAGTGCTGGGTTCAAACCACACAAGACAAAATAAACATTATTAGCTTAATAGCAATTTCAATTAGCTGCAGCCCATATAACTGCAAGCTAATGGAACACGTAGCCCAAGAAGAATTGGAAAAAAATTACGTGTAATTACAGAAAGGCCAGAGGCCCTCAAAGTTCCTAACTTGACTAATGGTAGTGAGAATTGTACCTAACACTCTCTTGCTTTCATCTGGGGCTAACTGGCTATGTCCAATATTCTATAAAATCGAACACAAGAGTTTGTGTAAAGCAGAGACTTATCTGTGCATGCTGTGCCTCATTCTTACTGTAAAGATCTCCTGTAACTTCCAGTTAATGGCACTTTCCACACTGGCATTATCGGGTTTAATGGACTATTAATTTTGTCGTTCTGAAGATAGTAGCCCCATGAGATTTTATGGTACATTACAGCGCAGATACACTTGTTTCAATAATAACTGTCTGCCCGCTGTTTTCCTCAATGATGTATAGAGAGAACATGTTTTATTATGTAAGTGGTGTTCAGGTGCTATCTATGCCATCTCATGCCATCTGTTCTACCTGGTACCAAATGGTCTTTGCTAGCAGGGCACAGTATACAGCTATATATTATTGCTATATACAGTATACTATTCTAAAGAATATGCAGTGGTCTCTTGTTTACTGCAGATGTAGTCTCAGCAATGGACACACAGGTCCTGCATATCTGCAATGAGTAAAGACAGTTGACAAACCAGACAGAGCTATAAAGTGCTGCATTACATTTACATTCATTTACCACTTTTTTATGCTCTCAACTGCGATGGGGTTCGGCTTTCAATAAATCCATCACTTACTAAATGCATTTTTCAAAGTTTGCTTAGGCAGCAGTCCACTCCAAAGCCTGTTGATGGCACTTTTAGTTTGTCAATACGCTAATGCATTGTGTAATAGCCGTCATTTTCTATAGTATCATCATAAAACACTACAAGGTCAGTGATTAATGTTTGGAAAGCGGGGCGATTCAGAGAATAGCCTAAGGTACACAGCAGTGTAAAGACGTGTCATGCCTTTTAAAGGTTTATTAGAGTTGTTAATAATTCATAGGCATACAGTATAATAGGCTCTGATCCTTGTGACTGGGTTGGCACCATGATTAGAACACACATAACTCTGATTGCCTCTCATGTTTTGCAGGAGCCTGTTGGTATTTTATAAACCTGCTTAAATGCTGATAAAAAAAATCATTCTATTTGAAGCATTTCATGTTGGGGGGATTTTGAGGCAGGTAAGCCTCCACTGGTATGGTACTCAAACTCTTTGTTTGCCTCAAATCAAATGTGTTTTTACCCACTGAGAGTGGGTAACAGCTTCCATCAGAGCCAGTCTGATGATTGCAGATTACGCTTATTATGCATGACCTAATAGATGGAAAGTAGACAAGTGGGTTTATACGTACGTACATTATTCAAATACAATTTAAAAAAGCAGAAATATTGTTGAATGGAGAGGATAATATCTGCATCATGATGTCGTCAACACCTTATCAACTAACTGCTGCTTTTCAGGCAGGGAATTAATATGCTGATTGGCTGGAAGACTGCTGGCGTCAACGAGCCACACCTATGACTTGTGGTACAGTGTCTGGATGGTCATAATACTTATTCTGGCTACATTGATAAGTCTGACATGAATACAGGGGAAAAGGAGCTAATATTTGTATCAATACATCTGTATGTGTAAGGTAATCAATTCAGTGGTTTACTGAAAACTACAGTAGTAATACGTGGAGTTTAAAAACTACACATATTTAAAAAATATCTTGTCTACGATCCAAATATTCTAATTCCATCATGATCTCCAGGTGGAAGTTGTAAGTAGAATATTATGCTCATCCACTGATGACCACCTACTATCATTATTCGGTCTATTATCTAGAAAAAAAAAATATTAAGAATAGACTGCCCATTGTCCTTTTTTAATCAAAATAAAGAAAACCACAATTAGTGATCATGTGAACATTGAGGAAAGGGACCAAATGGCCTTGTTGTGGAGTAAAACACTTGAATGAGAACCCTAGGCTGGACAAGTAGATCCTTTTGAGAAAAAGCAGAGCTGAAAAGAACACTGAGCCCCACAGACATGAAGGTGGTCACACTACATGCAAATATTGCATATATTATTATTTATATTTATTACCAAACTGTAATTTAGATTTTCTAGTAAAACATAACAAAACAATAGCTCTTATAAAGCTGTGCGTTACATTTGCCAGTTCACAATATCACCTAACAAATACTCCATATAGACCTCCCATTATTCAGACACTGGTTTTGGCTCCAGTTGTTATTTTTACCAAGTTCAGCCAACCTTTCTAGAGGGGAAGAAAAGTGTATCCTCACCAACTGTCGGACAAAATGAAAAATCCCTGACAAGAGATTGTCTCCAATTTTAGTGATGGCCCATATGTTTGCACCCAGATCCCCACTCCAGAGGTTTTTTTCACCTGTCAATATGTCTTGGAGTCTAGGTGAAACTGAGAAAAGGACAAGGGAAACATCTTAGCAGATGATATGCTTTAACGTTGGCTCAGACTCAAATCCAAAGCCTCAACATGTGCGGATGGCTCATTACGGTGGAAGCTAGGATATATAAATACACAACCAGATGTTTATTTGGTCACTTCTCTTGGCAGATTCTTGGGCACAGACGGTGCATCCTAAGCATTGACACATGGGCGCTGACATACAGACAGATGGCGCGCTTGCTGCTTCCTAGGGTCTGACGCTGCCTACAAGGATGGATGAGGCTGTATTTAAAGGATAGCTGGTCATCTTGCATCCCGCTGTATGTTTATTCTGGGATAAATTGACACACACATCCAGTAAATAACTGTTAATCTCAAGCACATGCACACCGTATGGGTAGACATGCCTGATATGAGCATATTGACAATCGTTGCATGTTTTCAGGAAATGCACAATGCAAATGGAGTCACCTAGTTGCGTGGTCAGTTGTGATGTCTGAAAGGAACATTCTTTTTCAACAGTAATTTTAAATTAATGTGAAATCTAAAAATTACTGTAAAAAAAAAAAAAGGGGGAAAAAAAACAATTTGACCTCAGGTGTGAGATAATTTATGGATCATAATAAATCGTCTCTGATCTGGGGAAAAAGGGCAACACCAACTGAAACACTGTATGCATCCCAAAGGGATAAGTCCAAAATGACAGTTGGAAATTAATGATACAGGGTTTTAAAAACAGAAATATCTCTTCCAAGTGATGGATGTTAGCTGTTTGTACCAGATAGAGACAAGTTATAGCAACACCATATCTCAGGACTATGTTTTTCTGCGTTTCTGGACTACCTCATGAATGGGTAGGAAGGACTTTAGCGCGTGTGTGTGTGTGTGTGTGGGGGGGGGGGTCTGTCTGTCTGGCACAGTGCTGTGCCAGTCAGGAACCGTTCCACAGATCTGGGCATTAAACTAATGTGCTGGGATCAGGGGGCAGTGCCTTGCAAGCTGTGTCTTTGGCTGAGGGTTATTATGCCACATGCGAGCGGGCAGTGAGTGAGCGCTGGCATGGGTGATGGCACAAAAACCAAACACCTGCTTAAGTCTTGTTCCAGGCACCATAAACACATACATCTCCATCCAGCTAACATCCCTTCCGGTTGTGATTAGCGTGGTCAACAATGAAGCATGGTGAAGAGATTTTTAATTCTCCCTATTGCGGGCAAAATGGATGTTTAGAACCCGTGATTGGTGATTGGCAGAGCTGGGAGCACGCAATGGGTAACGTCGTTATACTTTTTTTATCTTTGAGCAGCTTAGGACCACTCCTAAAAGGGTTTCTGTCAAACCTAGAAGATATTTCCTTTAAACGGAAACCATTAATTTCCAATCTCTTTAGATATGCCCTGCATATTTCAACAAGAATAATGGCTTAGGGAAATCTGACATATAGCAAGTCGATATGAAAGGAGCTTAATTTTTTTTATTCCCAGTGATAAATACCCTCTGATAGGCTCACCGGTGAGATGCTATAAAAGTTTCCAGGCTGTACTCCGGAGCGTATTTCTTTACAACTTCTTCTGTATGTCTCTCTAATTTCATCTGTGATCTGGGTCTGCCACCGCAATGCTGCTCTGGGCAAAAGCAATGAAGGGATAAAGAACTACAAATGGATTTCTTGTCACTATGGCATCGCCTTTTTCCCCCTGGACATTTAGAGAAACGTAAAGAAAAATGAGACTTGGGTCCGTCGAGACCCCTGAAGGATGATTTTCTTCAATATGATATCAAGGAAGCTTTTATTTCATTATCAGCTGCCATAACTGTTCCCTATATATAGGTAATTGGGATGTGTTTACGGCTTGGTGTTCACTACTTCCTCTCCATGGCAGTGTTTGTATAGAATTCTCCCTCCAGAATGGACTTGGTTTATTTTATTTTATTCCCCTCCACATTTCCCGACATCTCCTATCACAGAGACTACGGGTTTGTGAGAGACTTACATTCTCTCCTTGTCTGGCATTAGCAATTATCGCCATTGTGGAAAGGTCAAGGGATGTTTTTAATATGCGACCCGTGCCATTTTCCTGACTGCTCTGCTGAAATGTCGTCATACATTTATTAGCTTTCAAATGGGGCTGCCAAAAGTAGTGCTAAGTAGACAGCTCCACCTTAGTTTTTAGCACTAAGGTGAAGTGTATTTTCTTCTTCTCTAGTTCTCAGTCATTTGTATTTTTTAAAGCAACTGTACATTTTTGGTTTTCAGAAAAAGGCTGATCCTAATTTAGGTAGAAATAGATTGAAATCAGAGATATAACAATGGAAGAATGCATAAGATAGCTTGTCCTGCTGGTGTTTATTCAGTATGTTTTTGCACACCAATGGAGTGAACCCATTGTTGAGCCTTAGCCCTAAGCATTAGTGATACATTTGAGAGATATTGATCTAAATGACTAAGCATATGTTAGAAGGATTCACACAGGTTTGGAAGACAAAGGAATTTCAGCAAAGCGGCACAATTAATATCCTCAGCAGGATATTTAATTTCTTTTCAACTTGGTAACAGAAGTATCCTAAATTAAATTAATATAATTTATGTGCAGTAAGCACATTACAAATCATATTTAAATTGCCAATAACTGTGCACTTTCATAGCTCTTTACAAATGACATTAATTTTGTTTCAGCCTTTCTCTATATACAATTTCTATGAACCTTTTATCTGTGTTATCTGAAATTGTAATTAATCTATCAAACTTTACCGGCTTGACATTAAAACTTCTAATCCTATATTATATGGTATGTCTGAGGCAAGCATTGTGTTATACATTTTGCCCACTCTCCATTTTTAGTGTGGTAAAACTTTGTCCTCTAATGTGAGCCTAATTCACTTCACCCCTCAGCAGTTCAGGTTTAGCCTCATCCATCTCACTTAGAAAGTGAACAAACAGCCAGATCCCTGCTGTATGGAGACATCAGCTTTATTACACTGCCAGGGATGCTAAATTATTAATCTTATTTAGCTTTGGTATTGCAAGTAATGGTTAGAGACAGAGCAGTTGTATTCTAGTTACAGTATGTCTCAATGACTGCTTATGAACAAAATAACTATAAATGTAGAGTACATATTACACATACGGTACATATATGTTGTTGTTGTTGCCATAGCCTTGTGGTCAATGTTCTCCTGTAAAGTGCCATAACAGCAATACAGTATATCTGCATGACATTACGTGGATTTTACCTTTCCTTCTTTGTTATTCACATTTATTAAATAGGCCTACTTGTTAATTTGACAGCAATAATAAAGAGCTGTAGAAATAGCATGAAACAGTTACAGATGAAAAAATAATATAATACTAAAAAAAGTAAATAAAACATAATAACATCTGCTGTTTTATTTTTTAAACATGGGAATATACTTAATATGAATACATATATACTATACAAAAAATATAAATATAAACAAATAATTATATATACACACACATATTTATATATATATATATATATATATATATATATATATACACACACACACACACACACACGAGTGCGTGCACACACATACACACAGACAAATAAAAATATGAATCATACAAATGTACTGCAACTGCTGATGTGGAATACAGTATAGCCTACAGCTTTTATGGAAGTGGCATGAGCATTGTAATTATGCAGGTACCATATAACATACTACATGAGTACACACAGGTTTTTCTCATGAGCAGTTTAATAGGAATGTTAATTAAAAGGGCATGGATCTTTTATAGTTACGTGAATCCATGTTATGGTCTTCATGGTGCAAAAGCATTAATATACTCTGTATAACATTAGAGCAAAAGCCTGCTGGGATATTTGCCCCAAGCCAAATGAAACGCAAGAGGGATCGTGGTCCAGTGGTGCATTAATTTCCTCTGTCAAAACTATAGGAAAGCTGAATACATCACGTCAGGACTATGTCTGCACTGAGCGTGCAGCTCTGCATGCAAAAATGTATAGGCCTACGTATCCTTCAAACGTTTCCACTAATTAGAGCTAACCTATTGCTGTTGAGTAAACTTAGTATTTGGTGTGACATTTCTTAATCCTCTGAAGTTATTCAGAATGCTTTGATGCTGCGCTATCAGGAGTCTTTTAAAGGATTATGCGATTCCTGATTAGGACATGAATCTTAGAACAGTCATCCCATGAGCCGCTGGGTATGCAGAAGCCAGCTCCTCTCTTTGGATTGGCTGGATCCCTATCGTCTGTTTTTGTGTGTCTATATCAATTGGCTGTGCGCTCCACCTCCGTACAAGCCGACGCAGATAAGGGCAGCACAGTCTACAAAGCCAGCAGAACAATGGGAGAGCCAAGGTGCGTCATTTGTTTAGTTGATAAATTATGGATAGCGTATCTTATAGCAGACCGTGACATTTTCCTGCCCCTTGTGCAGCCATTGTGCCATAATACGATTCCACGCTATTGACAAATAATAGGGGGACCTGCATCAATTCATCAGGGAAAGTATGTGTGGCTGCATTGCACACTAAGATTATCCTTAAAGCATGGCAAAATATCATAGGTACAGTATATTCAGGTTGAATTAATGTCATTCTACAACTTTCCCAATTCCTACAGTATACAATTTAGCAAAGATTGCAAAGGAGAAAACATATTGTTATCTTGGAGAATAAAAATTGCCTGTGATTATGTGCAGATGTTTTAATTAGAGTTTGTGTTGTGGGTTGCTTGTGTTTGAACTATGTAACTTAATCCATATGAGGATGCTTGTTCAGAATGTATTATTGTGAATGGTGTTGTTTAGCAGATGATCTCAGTATATGTGAACAGAAATGTGTGCATACAGCTTTACAGTCCTTGGTAACACTGCTGTTCACAGAGCAACTGTGTAAAGTAAATGTGAGGACAAACATACACACAAAAGACAATTCTAAACTATTCCTAACACACCAGGACATGCAACTTAACAAGGTTTTAGTTTTTGAGAATGCTAATTGGTCATGACCAAACTCTTAACAGCCAGATTCATAGCTATATCTAGTGACATCATAACCTCAGAAGATAGAAAAGTAACACATGGATTTACCATGTTACTCAGAGCCACCTGTGTGAAATGTATTTAAGTAAATAAAAGTCAAGATCTGTGTGTGATACAGTATGTGAGACGTAGTCTAAAGAGGAGAGAGGGCTGCCATGCCTTGTATTATGTTGTCTGCCTCTCAATGTGATTAATGCAAGCTAACGGCCCCAATGCCCTTTCTGATAGATTTATAGACATCACAGTAGAATAGCTTAGTGTTTCCTTGTACATTCGTTGTCATTGACATTGATATTTGTCATTTACCTGCCTCATGGTTTTACCTGCTCCCTTCCCATACAACACAGTATGTCCTGTGGTAGCTGAGGTGATTGGTTCACACAGTCCCTATAAGGTTTGCTACCTGGAGTTAAGAAGCGCTTGGTGGAAAATGTACTTTAGAGACCCAATGTGGTTACACTTTATGCAGACACTATTACACTATGTGCCTCTATTGAATATGCAAACAGAATGATTGTTGATTGTAATCTGATGAAAAGCATCAATGGCGTAGTGTGATGACGCAGGGCCCTGGTGCAAGGTTTCCTTACTGGCCGTCCCATCTCCTCAAATCAGCAAACTTCAACTTAAAACACATACTATGATCAGGCGCCATATTAGGGTATCATTATCAGGTATCGCTATATAAATGCATGTGAAGCCATGGTTGCTATAAATATACTGATGTGTTGTGATCGCGGTGTAATAGAAACACAAACGGTAAGAAACAAGCATAAGTATAATGTAAATGGACTGCTTTTATATGTCATGCACCCCCAGCTAAATGTGATATTGATCAAGAAAACTGCGATATTGATTTATTATAATATTTGTTATAATATTATAAGTGAAAACACAACAAGGTTATGGGAAAAAGCATTAACATTAAAACAAGTTTTCTTATGTCTTACAACAAGCTACCAAGGAGGCATTATTTTTGGCCACTAATGTTTCCTCTTTGATCTCAATTGAGTTGTTGTCTTCCACAGACACACATCATACCTTTCTGTCTAAATCAAACAGACACACATCGTACCTTTCTGTCTAAATCAAACATCCACACAGCCAACAGCCGCATCTTTCCACAAAACATTGCATTATGCAACATTTTTTATATGATATTGCGTGATATTGCGATAGCAATACTGAATCAATATAATGTTCACCCCTAGTTTCTGTAGAGTGCAGCTCGTTGGAACAGTGTTCACCGCAAGTAATTACATAATTTTACTGAATGATAAATGAACCTGTAAAAATCCTTGTAACGAACAATGGAAAACCCTTACAGTATGTCCTCAAAGTGTTCTCCCTACAGACTTCCCACACTCAAACACAAAGGCTTCCATGTCGAAAAGTATGCAGGTGTTTTATTTGCTGGGCTGAATGGATCATGCTTGGCAGAGAACTATTGATGTCAGGGATGAAGGAGAGAGAGATATTGATGCATTTTACCAATTATTTTCTAGGTTACAAGGAGTTTACGAAGAGTATTTTCTATACTATTTGCTTTCCTGTTTTCTTCTGCTGGATACTCTAGATTATACTCTACATGTTTGCAATAAAGACAGTGATCTAGTTGTCCTAGTATTCATCCCATTGTTAGGATATCAAGGGGTGTTCCATTGAATTGAAATCTGCATTGGAAAACTAGCTAACTGGTCATCTCTGCTATTGTGGTAAATATCTCTCTTATCAGTTCTACTGCACCATTATATTTCCATAGTCTGGCAAAATCGTCGTTATTTAGCAAGCTCTACAATTATTTTCTCTCTGTAAATAAATAAATAGCATTTGGAAGCTAATTTCAGAGTTATTTTTGGTAAATGCAATGAAAATGCAACAAATTATAAGTATAGGTGATTTTACCACATGCAACTATGGAAACATCAAACATTTTAGCTAGATGATTTGACCACCATCAACCAATAAACACAACGAGATGGTTTTCACATCATCACATACGTCAACTGAACTAACCACTTGATTGAATTGAGTCTCCATATTGGTTTTCTTGTGCTGTTCATTTCAGCGGGAACCCCAAACCCATTAACAATAACAATATCTGTTTCATTGGATACATCTTATTAATATCTTGTGTAGCTTTGAAAGTAAAATATGTTATGACATCATTTCCCAAAATGGGACCAGCACAATCCGCCACTGGCCCCTGACCTCGCACTCCTTAGTGGAATCTTCCCACTGGTGGCTGACAGTGTAAGGAGAAGGCTTGTTGAGCTTTCTGCACTAGTCAGCTCAGGTTTGCATCATGAGTTTGTTGGGATAAGGGGCAATGCTTCAGGCGACAGTGCTACTTGATTTTCTTCCATTATTTTCTTTCTTTTTCTGGTGAATTTGAAGGCATAAATACTACTCTTGGTGCGCTGGGGATGTAATAAAAGCAACATTTTATTCCAAAGGGAAAGCTGCATTAAAGGAATTTAAGAACAGACTACAGACCTGAGTTGTATTTTATTGGAACACTGACCAACCATTTTCAAATCCATTGAGCTTAGATTTAGACTCCATATTTGTAGAAAGTAATTTCTCGTTAGAGAGTATTCTTGTCAGGGAGTTTGTTTCTGCTTTAAATACTGAACAAGAGAGTAAAATGCAAACACACAAAGCTTTATTTCCTGTAAAATCTTATGCCATGGGACAAAGTAATAGAAGCAAACATATTAGCTCTGTAAATAATTAAAGTTGTACAGGGAATACATTAAAAAGCATCCTTATAAATTTCAAGGGTAACAACAGCATTTCTGGTTATGCAAAACAAATACATCTTTTGAGCTTTTTACTCCATTTGTGACGTCCAAGGAAAGAAATATTTCATTGTAGAAAATATATTCTAATACAATGGCAGTTGACCACTCGAGAAGTCAATTTCTTCTGTCTGAAGAGGAAAAGATTCAAGTCTCAACTCTAGACTTGAGACTCAAGGATGCATCAAAGGTTTTTCAGGCACTGAATCCACCGGTATAATATAACACATCTTCGAGAGCTTATGCTTCTAGTTCTTTTTACATCTCCAACATCCCTTCCAATGCAGCCCTGACTCCAACCAGGAGCTCTCCATCTTTGAGAGTGAGTGTGGCAGTGTCATGGGTAGACACCGTGAAATGGGCATGGCTCTGGTTCACAGAGCAGGCCAGCCATTCCCATACCGCCCACTAGCCAGCCCATTAGCCATGGCCCATTAGTATGATCATGCTTTACTGGTCCCACAACCCTGCCATTCCTCCACCCTGTGCTGTGCTGGTCCATACTAACGTTGGGAAGTTTCTCCTCTCAGATGACTAGGTAGCTCTTGTGCTAATGTCCGTTACCTCCTCCACCCCTCCCCCTTCTGCTGCTAACGACTACAGACCAGACCAGGCATCCAAGATTGATTGTTTTGATTAGTTAAAGCATCTTTGGGGATGCACCACTTCGAGTTATAGATTTATTTTGTCTGAGATATCAATCATGACAACAGGCGCATTGCAACATTAAAACTGGATGTCAAGCTAATGGAAATTCTTATGAGCTATGAACAGGCTATTGTGCTTTAATTGTCTCTAAAGCATGGGGTATGCTATGAACAACAAGGATAGACATCAGGCCATAGTAATGAGGATGTCGATGTCATCAGAACTGCAACAGATTTTAAATTCTAAGTCAAGGTGTGTTAATGAAATAGCTAAGCTCAGTGTGTGTGGCTATGTAAGCGCCACCATACCTGTCATGCCAGTGATTCATAGCCCAGCCGGGAGCCCTGTGGCTCAGCCATGCTAGCCTTCTCCTGGCCAAAGGAGTCACGGCTCGTAGCCACGTCACGACTACAATCGGACGCTATCACGCGCAATAACGCCACACTCCGCTTCACTGGCGCGCACATTGACACATGAATCTGTAGGCTGGCAGGTCAAGTGTCATCGGGGTTAATGTGAAAGCAGATTACAACCCCAGAGGTTAACCAGAGAAAATGTTCCACCTGTTAATGTGTGAGGTGCTGCTGTATATATGCTGCAGACTGCAACACTAGCTGAAGTACTAAAGATAAGCTACCTCACAGGACACACGCACACACACACACACTTGAAGGCGTTAATCAGTATATGAAATATGTCAATTTAGTAGGTTTTGGAGATATGCAAAGCTGCAATATGATGATGCAGCTTTGCTTTCTGTACTACACTTACCTCTCCTGATGAAAGGAGATAACTCCTTTCATCAGTGGAGGTAAGTGAGGTACATATAACTATCCATGATTTGTTTTGTTTTCTTTCACGGGAAGTGGACATTGCTACATGTGAATTGGCCTGGATGTGTTGGCCTGATCTCTTTTTTTCCCACTGACGAGAAAGGACACCCATCTGAGTCATCTCTCTAAAATAGCTGTCCATCTCTTGCCTGAAATGGCATCCGCTTGGCACAGCCACAACTTTATTGATTCTCATTGTTGTCTTTTTGAAACCCCCCTCCAAAATCGACCTCTCTCCAGGACAAAGGCCGGAGAATCAAGTTTAAGCCATCAAAATCCACTGCAAAGTCAAGAGTTCCTTCCTGACTTATCCACAATGTTAATTTGTGCTTTTGTCAGTATTTCTTCAAGTGGCCCAGTACTTGGGCATAATTTAAGTACTTGTACCTACAGAGCTTAGCATTATATTTGGTACATTGCCTGAATAAAAATCACATTCTAGCACCAGAGTGTCTGGATACATGGAGCTAATGCCATATAATAAGGTGTCAGGGGATTTAATAGGACTGACAGGAAAAAAAGACTGTGGTCACTTTTACCAATGAGTCCATGTCTCTCATTTCCTCAAATCTAAACCTGTTCCTTTGGCTGCTCAAATGTAATATCGGTGTACAGTATGTGTGTGTGAAGAATTATATAATTGGCCAAATCTAGATTTCTACAATTGATGCTAACTGTTTCTAATATATTTTAGTCTTTACAAAAGTATTTTTCGGAATTAGGAATTGTGACCTAGATTTAAAATTCTTATTATCCTATTTTTTCATAATTCTTCTTCTTGATATACTTTCCTACATAATTGTTTATTGATTCGTTGTAATAGCTTTGAACAGTTTTGTTAGCTCCCACCCTCCCACCTCACCAACGACCACTCAAAAATCAGCATGTGTTGGCATGCTCCTACACATGATGTGGGGGACCCAACAAAGTCAAGAAAGCTTCAGTGCTGGCTTGGGGATATAAAACATATGCTCCATAATGAGGCTAACAAGACACTGTTAATGGCCGCTTGGCTGGCCCCGTGGCAGGGCCATGTTAATGTCACTGTCATCTCGTCAATCTGTGGGCATGCAAATCAAGGGCAGGAATGAGCAGTGATGTGGGGAAAAGGAGGGCTAAAGATGGGTAAAAAAAAGAAGCAGCTGCCCCAACATGAAAGCATTTCACGTTTCAGACACACCTCCTAATTGCTCTCTGAATTATTAACCTCAATAATAGAGGGCGGGTCATTTGACCCAGCGAGTTCTTCAGCTATAGTGTCTTGGAGACATGCATGCATATTTAACCATCTGCAGAGGGCTAACACATTCACCCTCTTGTCCCGCAAATTACACTTCTCTCCCTGACTTCTTGGATGTCAAACACTAACTCCTTAACAAATGTGGTGTAATGACTGCATGGATATAATTAGTAGTTACATTCCAGTTGTTAGAGGCTTGGCTGCACAGTCTTTTGCTCTATCACAGTCTCTTTTCCTGCAGAAAGGCACGGCTCATGTCCAAAACCATACCGGAGACAGAAACACAGTCCTATGCATTTATGTATAATGTATCATTCTGTCTTGTTCCAACAGTATTTAATTGCCATTCTAAGTGTCACCTGAGAAAATGTGATTTATTCATTGATCTGGCAGTACATGTTTACACTTTCTGACCACTTAATAAACAATTCCCAGACAACATTTGCTATATTAAATAATGTATTAGGCTATACATTAATAATGAATATTCTGCTGTCTTGGTAAATGACAATGTAAATGTCATGCTCTGTGTGTGCGTTCGAGTTAGCTGTTTGATCGGACTCTGTTGCGGCATGTCGATACTGCAATACAACAGCAGCGAGCCTCAGAGGTAGCTCTGTTATTGACCGATATGCTGGGTGAACTTTTCCTCTTGTCCCAGAGAACACTGCGCCGATTAAATTCTTCTGTAACCTTTAAGAACGAATCCGGAGGATATGGTAGACCACGTTTCACCCCTCGCCACCTCTTTCGTCTTCCTTGCCGTGATTCTGTGAAGCCCCGCACCCGCCACTAAAGCCGGTGGTTGGCTCTTCTTAGCTGGAGAGAGGCCAGTTAAGAATGTCATGTTATAAATGGGCCGTCTGTGTGATAAATGTTCTGCTGTCCTGGGTTCGGGACCCTGACACGGTGCCATGTGGGGATGGGGCTATTCATAGACACGGCACACAGTGGCCACCGAACTTCTCTATGCTTGACTTTTTTTCTATATATCTGATATGATTTCCTGCACACCTCACCTCTAGGTACATAACCGTGGGCCCTGGATAATTCTCCCTATCACTCACCTGCAGTTTTACCTGTTGTTGTTTCTGACAACAGGACTGCTCACATACGGGGACTCATTGGGGGACCGATGGAAAATGTGTTTAAGGCACATCTGCTGGTTGATACCGAAACAGTTGTTCTTGTAGTGTTAATAGATCATGGCTACCTGTGCTCTAGGTGTATTCTCAACAAGGGAAGACTAGTTTTGAGCAGCCCCTAAGATGAAGCAGACTGTCGAGCTGAAGATAAAGGGCTGAGAAATTAGATTGGTTGATATTAAAACAGACAAAGAAATTATTCTTGTCTAGCAATATGAGTGGTGTCTTTCAAATCACATTAAAGTCATTTCCACATATTGGTTTACTGTATTTACTTTATAATATTACTATTTTGCTGTACTTTTCTTTATGATTCTGTCCTCATGTAGTTTAGGTTATTGTGTTTTCTATTGATTTACTGAATGTGTAACATTTCAATTTCAAATCTACATTTATTAACAAGCTTATAAACTATAGCGTAGATTATGAAACTGGGTTTATTGTTGCTTGAAAAGCAACACCACTTTTTAAAAAGCCATAAAAGGGATTTCTCCCATTTTGATGGCTCTTTGCTTTGGAAAATGCAATGCCCTTTTATTGTGTGCAAAGACTGCTTTTGACATACAGTACAAACTCAAATCCCTTTGACTGATTTTCTGTGTGTGCATGTGCATGTGCGCGTGCGTGTGTATGTGTGAACATACTGTAACGGTGCATTTTATATGCGTGTCCTGGCCTAAGCTGCAAGCACACAGTGTGTGTGTGTGTGCGTGTGTGTCTGTGTTTGTCATCCTTCCAGGGCTTTGTTCTAATTCTCTAGTCTCATCTGGGCTTTTGTTTCATTTGGGGGGGTGTTGAGTGGCTTTCAGCTGACTCTGCATAGGTCAACCGTGTGTGTGTGTGTGTGTGTGTGTGTTGTTCCCCAGTGTCCCCCCATGGCCGCATCTGAGCAACCAAACTATCCACAACGCTCCCATAACTCCTGCTGCTGACAGCTCACAGAGACACGTTTGTAATTTAGGGCGTAATTCCCCTTTTCCTGGGAGCTGTATAAAACCTATATTATGACCATAAACAAGCCAGAGCTTTCCTCTGTGCCTCCCCATCCCTCCTCCTTTATGCATGCAGAGAGATATTATTAGTGATGTGCCATGGCAAGCACTTCTGTTTCCTGAAATGCCACGCAGTAATAAAAAGTGGAATGAGGCCCCCTTTGAGTTTTCTTTTAGAGACCCTCCTTTGCTCCCTTTACTATTGCACATTGTGACCGCGACAGGACGCGAATCTTATTTACTTTCCCTGCTGCACGTGCTGAATGGGACATTCGGAGGTAAACAAAGGTGTCCACCCCCACCTCGACCACAATAACAGATTGACTGTCTGAACGGCCTTGAGTGCTTCCCTTTTGTTTCAGCAAAACATTTGCCTGCGCTACATTGCAGCCTCTCCATTTCAGTGCACATACAGTAGGCTTCACTTCACATGTGCTATAAATACCATTGTACATGTAAATGGTGAATAGGGACCTCATTATACCACAAAATGATTGCCCTATTGTCGAAGCATCCCCACCCCCCCCAGAAAAAATGTCTGTTCATTCAGAGTGGTGCATACCGGTTCATGACAAATAAGTGAAATAATCATCATCGTTATTATTCCAAGGTATTTATCTTTGCCTGACAGTGTGTCAAAAGTAGTGAATTTCATTTTGGTATTGTTGCAAGGCTAATTACGCATGCCTATAAGTCTTCAGCTAGCTAGCACAATGATTTGTTTGGCTTAGCTGCACGCTAACGTCGTCGAGGCTGCTCCTATGTGTCTGCCGTCGCTGCTGCAGTGGCTGCGGGCGTTTTCCCACCGCAGCCTGACACCGGCGTCTCTTCCAATTTTGTCTCGTTGCATTAGTCATTAAGCCCGCCGCTGACACCACCTATCATATCGCTCTCTTAATCACATCTGAGCACCAGCCTGTACATGTGACTGTGTCGTTAACACTCAGCCCCCCGGCTCCCAACCCTCACTCCTCTCCCCCCCACATTTCATCCATCAGAGACGGTCAACCAGGTTCGACTCGCACAGTGACGAATGACGCTCACTTTACATTGATTCACTCACTGATGATTTCCGCCGCTCAGCTAACCTAAGCTCATATGCAAAGTTATTCACCCTCGCCGGCAGGGGGAAAAGTTGAACTAACAGTGATGGAGTGAGGTAGGGGTTTTTCCCGGCCCTGCGCAAAATGAAAAAAGAAATCTTGCCTATACATCCGCCATCAACCCTCTGACGAAGCAGAGAGATATGGTGTGAGTTCTCTCCCCCAACCCCCTTCCAACCCTCCCATATCCAAGGGTAATGATCAGGAAAGCCAGGCCAGGCCAAGGCAAGTTTGGGTAATGGTCTGTCTGGTCTCTGAGCTGAGGGGCTGATTACAGGCACCCCACATACCTGCCTATAGACAGTTCTGATAGGACCAGAGAAGCCCCGGATACACTGCAAGCGGTCTGCTCGTCACACATCGCTTTGTAGCTGAAAATTGGTTGCTTGTTTACATTCCAGCTTTGGTGGCCTATGTATCCCTCTCGTATATATATTTCCCACCTGAAATGTTTAAGTCAGTCAGTCAGTGATATCCTTAGCTCCCATTGGTAGTTGCCTCAATCGCGTCGCCTGAAGTTAATTTAACTCGGTACTTGCCTATTTCACGTTGCCAGCCGTTATTTTACCTGTAGTCGATTCAAGTCGATGAATCTCGTTGACTTTCCATTGTCTCTCTTGTCGTTACATCGCTGCTAGTTGCATGCAGTGTGTCCAGGGAGTTAGGTCATAGCCTTGCTTCTGAATCACACAGGCTTACAGAAATATGTACACAGGCCTACACATAAATTATGCATAATATGAATAATTAAGATAGTTATCCCAGTTATACTGTGGGGAAACGAGCCTCATTTATCCAGAAATGCATAATGAACACTATTTAGCTAGCGTGGCAATCCATCTTTCATATTCTTGTCCAAGCAGTGTAGCCAACTGTACGTCCTATTAAATGTTTTTAATATCATGATTTACCTAAATTATTTTGGGATTAGTTGAACCAAACGTCCTTCACTAAGGTGCATCCAGGAATGTGGTTATTTTTCTTATGAGGCCACTGTGTTTGAATAGCTGTTCTTCATTTCTTATTGTGAATTTCTATAGGGCTGTATGTTGCATTTTAATATAATGTGATTACGTTTGGCTGCTTGGCCAGTTAGTTATCTCATGTAAAAGAGATTATTGATCCCAATGGGACTTCTGGTAAAACAAACAAATCTAAAGAAATCCAAATGTAATGCTTAGTTTCCTTGTGAAGTGTCATAATCACATGACCAGGGAAGAAAACTTCATCAGCCTTCCTGAAGAGGAGGCAACAACTATTTTTAGCTCTGAGTTAAAAGCCGTAAACAACAACGGTTAAAAGAACCATAAAACGAACTGCTGGATGACTGCATAGTATATGTGGGATTCTCATAAACGTGACAGGAGTGACAAAGGTCAATTTTATGTGGTCTTCACCTGGTATTCATGGTTTGGAGTCACAGTGCTCCCCTTCTTTTCTTCTTGAATTATGTGCGCTACAATATGAATTTGCACCAAGGGAAAATGTGCTTCCTTTCTAAACTCCTCCTCCTACCTTGCTTTGATGGATAAACACACCTGTCTTGGATGTCTTTTATATTGTCAGCTTTATTTCAAGGGCCAGTTATAGTGAATCCACCATGGTCAAATTATTGCTGTGCCTCTCTTCCTTCTCCTCATCCCTTACACACTGATGGATTAAATGCACAAAAGCTGAGACATTTTATCACATTTCTGTGCATGACGTTTCATTCCCTGAAACGGTTCACTTCCACACCTCTTCCTTCATGCGGTCTGCTGTAATGTGCGCTGAGACGTGTGCAGATTACCAACAAAGTTGTGAGCAAATCTGCTAACCCGTCACTGATCTATCTTTTAATAGTAACTCTTGGAGTAACCCAGTCATGTCTCATGTAGCTGAGTAGCTAATAATTAGCTGTCTTTCCTCCACCTGAATTTAGATTCAACTCTCTATCATTATAGTGTGGATTTGTTGGATACGGCTGTCACCAGTTTGAAATGTCACGCCAATGTGGCCTTTTCTTATTGTCTGATAGGTAAACCACAAGTGTAGCTCACGGTAATTATATGTCAGTTTCTATTAGGTCTCTCAGTATCATCAGCGTTGACAATATATTGTTTGCATCATTATTAGTCTATACTGGTGCGCTGGTATAGTTAAATGGAATGAACACGTAATGAGCTACACATGTTTACCTTACCAGGACAGCCTTGTGAAAATGGTCCGTATAGGCCACCATACTGCAGAAGTGACACAGTGTGGGTAACTGCCACACATGCTGGGGTCTATGACAACGGGGGTCTAGGTACCTACTTGGGCTGTTAAGTAGATTAACTCTCTCCATGCTGTTTCCTTTTATGAAAGCCTTATGGTAGATGGTCTGTGGCCAGGTCCCCCAGTAGACTCTATAGTCAGGCTACACTTAGATGTGTTAGATTGTATGGGATTAGTGGATGATTGAGCCAATGGTGAATGACAACACTGGATTCCTACCGGGAAGTCACTCTTAAAGGGCTAAATGTATTTCTGCCCTGTCCGTCCTCAGCTTGTGTGTTAATGCGTTTCACTGTAATGAGGGCTGTCTGGCCAGCCGGGACCCTGAGGGGACAAACCATGCCATTGGTTCTGCAGCCTGACAGGAAAGGATCTGGTAGGCTACTGGTGGAATCTAGCAGTAATTAAAGGGACACTCCTGGATATGTGTCTGGCATTAGCGTTTGTGATGCAGATGTTTCTCAGTGCAAATCACATACAGTGGAAAGACCAGAGCAGTAAAGCACTTACATGGCATATGGCGAGTACTCGGTGTCCTAGAAATACATTTATGTGTATCATACATTTACAATCTCTGGTGAGTCCCTGTTCCAATCTGTACAGAAAGCTTAAAAAGTGAATTGTCAGCGTTGTACAGTTATGGAGTTAGGTATTTTTACTGAAGGATGCTTACAGCTATAGGTTAATTCCAGGGCTCAAACTCACAACCTCCTACCTGGGAGGTGAACACCCATACAGCTAGACTATCCTGCCAACTCGGAATATAAATGTAACCATTCTTTGATTTGGCATAGACACATACTGTATTGTGTGCGTGCAGTGTACTTTGTAGCATTACTGTAAATGGCCATTTGGATGACTTGTTTTACCTTTGTGGTAAATACGTGTTTGTGATTATAGAGCTGCATAGTCTGTAGGTCTGTGTGTGTATACTCTTTCCCCTCATTTCCTATTGTGAGCACTGAGTAATTGCAGGCGATGGTCCTTTTCTAATGACTTTTGAGTGTTTGCATGTACTTATTAAGACTTGTCACAAGAATAGATGACAAAATTTCCAAGCAGTGAATGTAATTAGCAGAGAGATGGAGGAGAGTCTGGCAGTGCCGTTAGTGCTACTTATGCAGCATTGGGTTATGCCATTAGGGCTGCACGCCGCGGAGGGCAGAAAATGGCTTTATTGTTTAATCCAATAAAACAAGCGTCAAACAAACAAAACTTTGTGCGTCAATGTGAGAGCCCTGTGTCTATCTCGCCAGTGTAAATGGATTTCCTCTGACAAAAATACATGCGTAGGCACAATATTTTTTTGTTTGTTTGTGAATGTTGTCGATCTTATGAGAAGTCCCATTTCATTATTTTCTGTTAGTGGGAGAATGGAGTCATGCTCCCATATGATTCTGTTGAAGGTTTTCTGGCCTGCCGTGTATTGTTCATTGTTCAGTCTAGAAAAAAAAGTATTTTTTCCTCCACTTCTGAGAAGTCCTTCCTTTTCCTGTCACCAGGGATATTGGTGGAGTTTTTCCACATAGACAATATGCCACCTGGCCTACACTGCACTGTTGCAGAAGCAAAATGCCACCAGCCATTATAGTCTGCTACAACAATGTGTTTCTATTGTGGGGTACAGGATTGACAAGAGCGAGTCATTATGCAAATGTATGTAAATTCTCCACCCCCAAAATGAATTAAGCGGTAATGTCTACGATCTACAGTCGAATCATTACGCCAATCTTCAAGGATTTAAAAGCCTTCCATTTAGGGGGACTACACAATATACAGAGCATGTGGAAGCTTTTCACCATGACATGTATATGACTCGTGATTGGACGAACCCCTTTGCTGCCTCTGGACAATAAATGCAATGTTTTGGTGTATTAATTTGCAGATATCTTTCTACATATTTCAAACCAATGTTTGGGTGTATGTGTTATGTGTTATATATGCGTACATATAATTTTAATTTCTAGTTTCATCAAGCTATTTAAAAAAAAAAAAAAGTTATATTTTTCCACAACTAAACTACCCTGAGCCCACGAGGCATCTGTCCAGTGAATGCAAGCTCCAAGTCCAATGACCTCAATGCAAGTGGCAGGTCTGTCCTATTAAAAGGTCTCTCCTCCCTGTCTTTGTCTCTGTGTAAACAGATCTTTAAGAGGCGATGAGGTTAGCTGGCCTGTGCGGCTTTATCTGTGAGGTTACGGTTGTCTGGAGAGGATGACCCTAGGCGATTGATTTGTGATCCCTCATGTATGCATTTACACACACACACACACACACACACACACACACACACACACGCACACACGGTCAGTGACTCATTTTGGCTTAGTGTCAATCTTGCGCTAGCATTTAAAAAGGTTATTTTCTGGTCAGCTCCTGAGGGAGTAGGAAGGAACTGCAAACCCAACACAAACTTTTGGGAATTGGAAAATATATTTTCCAACTTGGAACAAATTAAGGCCTGATAATGTGCAAACAGAGAAAAAACAGATCCACCACTCTTACAGGTACCAAAATGACCCGGGAAAGAAGACATGCAATCTGGGCAATTATCACAACGCAATCTCACTTCTCCCAAGCTCCGCTGCTGCTTGTCATTTTGGTGCGGGCCTGACTGTGTCAAATCAATGTCAAATTTAAATGTTAATAGAATACTAAATTATTCACCATGCAGTTTAGCCTGTATGACCGATCTGCTGGTTCCAAATGAGTCATATAAATATATTATGGAGGAAAATTGTTCTCCAGTGGCATTGTACGTACAGCGGTGAATATAGGTTTTGGGTTTATTATGGCACAAGGAAAATACGTTAAATTAAATGACGTAACTTTTGCAATAATATGAATAATCTGTATAATGGCAGCTAGTACTCACGGTGTAACACTGAGTTCATATTTGTATTCAGTGACAAGTGACCTAATAATACAGTACTGTGACATAATACAGCTGTTAAGGTCAGTCTAATGAGTAATGTACACAGCTAATATCGTATGGGTTAAATGCAGTGTAATTGCCACATTGTCTTTTCTTATTATAAAAGTTTGTCAAATGATCATAAAGCTATATTAATAAAACACCTAGCTTCATCATACACCCAACCCCTAGACTGACATAATAGCTAATGGTAAAATGAGCTAGTTCGCACCAATCACAGCCTTTATTTCAGCGATCAAAGGGAGGAAGAAGTCAATCACAATATTGATGTGACCCTTTGAAGAATATTCAGCGCTACAGTATCGTTTATTATTTCTGTAGGCTCCCATGCTTCAGTTTGTTGGTCCCTTCCCGAAGGAGTCCCTGTCCAACGACAGCTAGGGCAATGTTGGGACTTGTTTAACGTAAAAGTGCCACTAATACTTAGATTAGACTATTAGATTAATAGAGTATAGCTAGTAGGGGTCAGGATAATGGCGGTAATTGATCTAATTCCTTCCCCAGATGTGTTCAAATGGTTCACATCTGGTAAAGTTATGTAAATGGTTAACTTCCTTCCTTAGAATCTATATAGTAGTATTTCAGGCTGATTTCCATGTGTTGCTGGTAGCACATTTTATTGTCCTGTGTTTAACACCATTACAGATATGTCATAATTTTTACAATCCATTCAGGACAAAGCTGAAACATGCATTCTGGGAAATGTATTCATTTGTGACCGTGGAGGTAGATTTGCTCCATTCAGTGGGCCAAGACGTAGGGCTGAGAAGTGGCAGCGGTTATGTTTCTGAAATGGAAACTGACCAAGCCTGTGTGCTGTTTTTACCCAACAGCCATGCAAATTAATAACTAGGGGTATAATGCCTGTGAATGTTGGATTTTGGACCCAGCAGGTCAAAAAGATGCCTTCCAGATGTTGTAAAATTACACTTCCGTCTGAAGGTAACAGAGATTGCATGCAGAAGGACCTGTCTACTTTTACCTCTGATTGTTGAATTCAGATTGTTCAACATCCATCATGTAGATTGAAGGCGCCATATGTGGAATCCACTCTCTTCCTAATTCCTGCATGTAAGGAGATGATGTTGAATGGCGGTGGTCGTTATGCTCGGCGCCCATCTGTGCACGTCACATAATGGCATCCGTGCCTCATCCCCGCAACAACAACAATTCACATACGGGCCCCTGCTTTCACTACATCAAGTTAGCGCTTTAGGCATCCGCGCGGTGCTAGGAGACACTGAAGACGGCGAAGACAGATGCTCTCACCGTCTATTGTTTTCACTGCTTCCTACCAAGTCCGCAGGGTAAAACAGTGGAGCTTTTGATTGAGATGCTCACAAACAACGAGTGTTCCGTCCAGCGCTTGATTCATTAAGCCCTGGCTGTGTCTTTTATTAAGGATCATTCCAGCAGCTGCTTGTGAGAATGCTTGGCCACAGTGGAGTGACTTTGTTTCACTCTGACAGGCTTTGTGTGATGGGCTTTAATTTGTCTCGACCTTGGCGCCATTTTCCCCTCTGTTCCATATGCATGCTTTTATGAAACCACATGTCTGCGTTAATGCATGCCTTGGTACCGCTGTGTCATTTTGACATCTTTAAAGTACGTGACAAGCTTTTAGAACAACAATGTCAACTTAACATCACCCATACACGAAGTGCAGTTCTGGATCTTCTGGGGGTTCTCAAAATGCGTTGTCATTTCTTATTTTAATTCAATTTACTTTTACATACATAGAAACATACATTTAATAAAATGTATGTATATTTTTATATTGTTTGTCAGTTCATAAAATGTATTTATATTTTTATATTGTTTGTCAGTTGAAATGGGAGTTGGACAATGGGCGCTAACATGCAGGCCAATGTAGTCAAATGGGGCAAACAGACACACACACAAGCCTGCATACAGTGGCACACACAGGAGGAAACAGAAGGAGAGGTGTCAAAACAGAAAGCATCACCTCAACAAATGCAGGCGTGTGTGTGTGTGTGTGTTCCTTGCCCACGGCACCACATTCATTTTAATGGATGTTGCCCAACAGCCAACAAACAAATATTTGTTTTCTTCCTTTCCCATAGCAGAACAGTACAAAACTGGAAGGCTTCACACACCCTCTTCTCATGCCCGTCCACCAACACATACACACACACACACATACTTGCCCCTGCTTATTCCCCCAGCAGGAGCGATGTTGTCTTCTAATAAGCACCCAAACTGGATGTCCCATGGATTTTAGGATTAATAAAATATGAGGGGACATTAATGTTCGCCGGCTTCCCATTCTGCTATTATTGCACACAGGGGCCAGTGAAGCCCCCTGACTCGCCCCGGCCTGCCAATCACCCTGCAGGTATGGAGCACCATCTCTGCCCCAGTCAGGCTGAAGGTTAGTACCGCTGACAGGCTTCAAGCAGACCCCCCCTCCCCCCGCTCCCCCGAAGGGCATTAGAGGGCAGGTTGTGACACAGGCGGCACATGTCTTTGCATTTCGGTTTCCGCGCCCGCGGGGGGGGGGGGGGGGGGGGGGGGGGGGGGGGGGGGGGGGGGGGGGGGGGGGGGGGGGGGGGGGGGG
>JAODUE010017381.1:0-25073 GCA_027564755.1 Amblyopsis hoosieri
ACATACTCACTCCTGTGTGTGTGTGTGTGTGTGTGTGTGTGTGAGCAAGTGCGTGCGTGTGCGTGTGCGTGTTGTATACCCGTGAGCACACACGTGTTTGCCTAGAGACAGTGGCGTGGCATGTCGGGTAACACCGGGCACGGCAGCAGCTCTCCAGAGGGGAGGAGGGGGAAAGCAGCTGTTTGTTGGGCTGCACTAAATGGAGACGTTGTCCAACACTGGTGTATGTGTGTGTGTGTGTGTGTGTGTGTGTGTGTGTGTGTGTGTGTGTGTGTGTGTGCCACAAATTCTTCTACGCACCACTCCTCCTTCCACTACATCCCCAATGCCCCACGCGTACCCTGGGGGATCTGGGGGATGGGGTGCAATGGCAGCCATATAGTCCCTTACCCCCACATACCAACACCATTCCTGACTGCTGTGGCCCTAGACAGGATCTCGTCTCGCACAACTGGCCCTAGCTCCCTCTAAAGTGTCAAAGCGGGTCTTAATTTGAAAGCCCCTGGGCCCATTGCTAACGATTCAGCTATGCTTACCACTCAATTATCTTCCTGTCCCAGTTTTTTTTTTTCACCACTAAAGCCCCGTCTGAAAAGACTTAGCGGTGCCATGCGGTGGGTCGCAGGGTTTCGATTACCCAGTGTCCATCTCTTTCAAGACCTACAAAGATATGCAAACTTCGCTCTAACAGCTGCATTGTTTCATGTATGCAAAAAAATTTGTTAATTCATTTAAATATTAAATTAAGAGTATTGCAGGCAGATCAAGCAAGTCACAGTCTGCTGAATCTGCTGTCATCCATTTTCTTTCTTACAATAGCTGACAGCCCCTCTGGTAGCCATTATCTTGTATGGGGAATACCCTGTTCACTTTAGTGGTCAGGGGGAAACAAATAATGCACTTGCCCTCCAGTGCTTGCTGAAGAGCCCCTGCGGGACCTCGGTGCTTGGAAGCATTTAGGAATATTCTGAACCACAGGAAGAACTGAGAGAACAAGGTCCCCTCCAACTTGATCCCCACCACAACCCTTCCTCCCATGATCCTCGTTGGCAGTGGATGTGGTGCGAGGGAGCTTGAGAAAGGTCAGAGGTCAGTGGGAGAAAAGCACAGATGACTCTCAGATGGATTAATGCTAAGTGATCCTGAGTCTCCTATACAATCACAACACCTACAGGTCACATTCACAAGACAACATGATTTGGCGGTTTTTGTCAATTAATGACATGTTGTAAGCCAGAGGTTCTCAAAGACGGTAGGTCATTTTAGATTTTGGTTTTTGTTTAGTTGTATTAAATAATTAATTAAACCAAATTATTATTTTTATTTTAATTAGTTAAATAAAATGTAGTTTATACTATATTTACAGTTGGTCTTATTTAAACACTGTAAACGCAAATGGACAATATGTAATTTCTGTTTTTAATTAAGCTTTGTGTGAAGGAGAATATAGAAACATTTTCCAATAGGAGTTGCCCATTCAGAGTGGGCTGGAGACTATTATCCATAAATTAGTGAAGCATAAACCCATTGAAACAAATTATTACTCTCCATACAGAGGTGGGCGAGCGCTCATCAATCACGAGTGCATGTGAAAATAGAGCTGTGCTGGCTTAACATCTCTTAAACCTAAATGAACTGCGATTCATCACATGTATAATATCTCACTCTTCCTGAAAAATACACGATAACAGAGAGTGCTTATCAAAAAGCAAACACTGAAATCATTTGTATCGCTCAAAACCTGCCAAGCGGAGACTTGCGTTCCCGGACACAGGCTTGGATTTCTATCAAGGCAGATAAAGCTGTGGGCTGCTATAACAGAAAACTTTGACATTTATTATCTATTACCGTGAAGGCTTATTGCTGCAGACACTTTTTTTAGTATGATGCTCAAATTAAGTCCAACTCTTGAGGAGAGGAGCTTGGTGGAATCAGACCCATTTTCTAGTCATCCTAGAGCCTCAACATCAATACATATCACAGTCCTCCAGCACCCCCTCTCTCCTGACATGTGCGTCTTCCTCTATCTACAGCTCTCTCCATCGTTCCTCCAGTCTTACACACCTTTTCCCAGTCTTCTTCATGACTTCTCTTTCTCTTATGATTCCATGAGTTGTTTCCATTTTTGCCATTCTTGCCTTCCACTCTTTTTGCTAGTGCGCTCACACACAGCTACTGTTGTACACACAGACATTATCTCCCCAATATTAACCCGGAACTATTCTGCTGCTATCTCTGTGTGTACTCTGTTTTCTCAGAGCGCTCTGTCCTATCTGTTTCCATGGGCTACGCTGCCTCTTTCTAAAGCCCTCACATGTGGAGTTGATTATTGAATCTAACACAGCACACGCAGCTACGGCTGGCAAGGGGGTCTTATGGGAAAAACGTCTGTTTGTTTAAAAAGTGCGTACTGTAAACTAAAACACCATTAAATTTCTAAACCTATTTATTAAGCCACTAGTACTATTACATTCACTTGTTTTCTGTAATGATTTACAGTAGATCGAATACATTTGTATTACTATTTCTGAATACATTTAGGTGGTTGGGTGGTTATTGTTTCAAAGAAGATTACATTTTTTATATGTTTTTTATGTCTTTTGGAAAATATGTAAAAGTTTTAAATACATTCCAAAGACATTTACAAATACTGAACCATGCACAAATCTACACATACAAACATTTACAATTACTGTAAGACGTTCTAATTTGTCATACTTCACTAATGACATCGTTCTCCAAGTCTACAAACACAATACTGGTATTGTGCTAATTTCACTCCCATACAGTACAATTTGTTGAAACCAAGTTCACCTTATCCTTTTCTGAAAATGTGACCAATGGCTACAGGTCTACAGTATGTTTCAAGTGATACTGGTCATTTAATGAGTAAAACCAGTTCTAGATAAAATAATAATGAGAGAATAATCTGCTTTACTAACCACAAGAGTGTCTCCAAAAGGGGTTTAGACAGCCAAATGTGTTTTGTTTTAACAGAATTCAGGATTCAAAAAGTTGGAAATCATTATTTCCTCCCACGTCACATTCATTACATCTAATTAATTTCTTAAAATAAAAGATTGTTGCATGAAGCAATTAAAAACACTCTTTCATATAATCATCTATTAGCTATCAGACAAGCAGGCAGCGGAATTTGAAGTTTATCTTCTGCTGCCAGATTCTCTTGTCTCACCAGTGTTTTAGCTTTACATTATCCTCCCATCACAGAAGGAAACTAGCATGAAACAAAAACTTAGCACAGATCAGAGGTGAAACATTTGCAGAAACAGATAAATGAAGAGAAGCACACACCATGTTCTGCTCCAATTTGCCTATTAACTCTTTTGTTGCATGGTTTCTACTTTGGAAACGTCTGTGATAGGGTGGTTGAATGACACGTCTGTTTGGCTCATGAGCAGAATTGTTTGCAGTGAGATTTCCCATACCTCAAAATACTGCAAGATGTTTGTGTTGCTACTTCGCGTTGGTATTTCCCCACGACAGTGACTACTGACTTGTTTCCCATTTAAGAGATTCATTAGCATTGGAATTTGTGCTCATCTTATGTTGGGTAACTGGAATAACTGTAACCAGAAATGATGCACAAAATTCTGTGCCAAAGTCATCCGAACATAGGCCATGAAATACTGACACATGTTTAAGCAAGGTCTCTCAGAGTGAAACACTGTCAGCCAAGTAGAGCAAGCAAAACTTACTTGTCAACCTTGGACTATTTTAATTGGTCACAGGGTGAATCAGTCGCTGAGGCCTACACCTAACTTGCTGAACATATGTTTTGGTTTCATAGGGTTTCACTTGAATAATAAAAAAAAAGGGTAATACATATTAATTGTGCTTGTCTGGCGATCATGAATCCTAGATTAACAAGAGGGCCCACACAAGTTTTATTTGAAAATTGTTTGTTGTAAAGAAAAATACATTATGTGGATGATGTCATTCTTTTGTTCTTGGAAATAAAAGTTATGAAGTGGAGTTTAAAGTCTATAAACGTCAACATCCCTGACAGCTTTTTATTAAATTCATGTTTATGTGGTGTTTACCACAAAACTAAGATGTTGTAGCCATGCTATATCACAAGGAATTATATATGCTTATTTATTTTATCTATCTTGTCTAAGTCCAAATTTCTCTCACCATGTGTCTCACATATTTAAGTCTAACCAAAGTTTGGTTGAGTCCTGCACACCATAACCATACCCTTAGCAATTAGCTCATCTCCACAAGGGAAATAACACAACTGGCAAGACTTTAGAGCACTCCACTGATACGCAAACCCCTTAAATGTATCACGTCCCAGTTGGGAGGTGGGTTGGGACATAATCACCAAAAGATGTACAACTAAACAGCATGAACCCAAAAGCTGTGTTCCATTAAGCTTTCTGCAAATGTCTTAGTCTAACGTGGACAAAAGCAGGCAAAGATACATCAAAATGGGGGTTGTGTTGGTGCTGGTTTTTATAGTGGTGTTCCTTTTCTCTGTGTGTCGATGGCCATTCCAGGAGATAGCTAATCGTCAAAGAGTGGGACAGGAGGGGATGAAAGGGATTGATTGCAGGACATAAGAATATACTAAACCACTAATCTGATGGTCTATCTGCAGTCGTACATCTTCATCTATCATCCTTCTTTCTATCCGTCAGCACCTAGGGATCAGGAGCAGACCAGGAGCCAGACAAGATGAACTCATGCATGGTATATGTGTATCTCATGAGCGCTTCCCTGTGCATTAATCAACCTGCCCATCACTGTCCACTGCAAACGTGACTTCTGGTTGTCTGAAAAAATGTTGACCAAAGGGAGGATAAATCCTTTGGTTTGCATTATGCTATTTATCCTTAGGGTGGAAATACTTATGGTGGAAATTAATCTAGTTTAGGGTATGTGTGTTAGGGGGCTAATTACTGTGTGTATTCATTTAGATGTTATACACTTCACAATTCCATGCTCTTTTGCTGAGCAACGCTGCAGAAACAATAGTGGTAATGCGCATTCCCATGGCTTGGCAGGGGTAATTTACAATTAGGAAAAACAGGAATCCCATTCTAAAAATTTATTCCAGAGATTTCACTGTTTTTGATCACAACATAGAAATGATGTTGATGTCTGAATTAACTATGCACTGTGTTGCATAAAAGTACATGATGGAAATCTTAAAGTTACCTCGAAATGGAAATAAAAAACAAACAAAAACCAAACAGTGTGGGTTTGAAGGCAAACTTGGAGGGTTTTCTTTAGCAGATATCCGCTCACCATCAACATCTCCTTATGGATAGGGTTTGGTTAAAGCCCTGATGGAAGAGGCCTTAGCTGTTATCGTAAGCAGTGTTGAGAGACACTGCCTGGATGAGAGACACTGGTCCATCAAACACTGAGGCAATTATGCTTAGAGCAATGGGGTCAGAGAGACAGGGGGTAGAGTTGAGCCTGCTGAATTGGCTTATCAGACATTCAGAAACCTTGGAACAGCTGAGGAAACTTGAGGAGGACTTTTCACACAAAACAAGAGAGTTCCGTGCAAAAGAGTAGGGCAAAGGTCACTGATTGGAGTTTTATTTTACATATCTTTGTCAGGGATCGCTTTTAAAAATCCACCCAAAGCCACACAATGCAAGTCAAGGAGTGAATTAAAATGAAGACATTTAATAAAATGTGCTGTACCTGTTCCTTTAAGTTTAATCAGCAGAGGATTTGCTAAGGGCACCATATTATAATGTGAGTTTATTGCAGAAGTGTTTCACACATAACGCAGTAAATGTTAAGGACAAGAGAAGACTATTTTATCTAAAAGGCTGGTATTATGTGATGACTTAAAGGTGCAACAAAAATATATTTTATTAATCTAAAGGGACAGAAATATAAAGTTTCACTTCAGGAGATGTAGCTCATGATACAGTACTTCTAAAATGGTAGCACAACTCTGCTTTTGCAGTATAAACAGAAAATTGAATATTGTACACAAAAATGTAATACAAAAATGAACACCACAATTAAAACATGGCTCTGAAATCTTTGATCCTGCTTTCTGTGGACACATCAAACAACGTTGACACCTGTTCTGTGATTCGGGTATCAATCCATTATCAAACTTGGCTTCATTTTCAACAACTAAAGAATGTAATTTTCCTGTGGTATGGATCTACAAGACCAGTTCAGTTTAACAAGAACAATCAACACAATGCACTGACTAATAAACCACCACATGGTCAAATTACAATGGCTGATACAGACCAGCTTCAAATGGCAAGGCCCCGGCATGGTCCTTAGTTTCAATGGACAGTATATGGCACAGTGAACGTGCAGCTAGTGAAACGTTCAGAACATTTGCACCACCTGAGTAGTAAGACTCCTGTAATTGTTTCTCGGTGTGGCAAAAAAGGCAGCGTATAGTATATACAGTATATGTATCATATAATGTATTGTATGTCCCTCTTTACAGTGCCAAATCCTTTGCTCTCCTTATGTGGCAGATGATTCAAAACATCCATTTCCCATAAAAACAATACTCGCCATTGAACCAAATCGCTATTTCTATTGCTTTGAAGATACAATCCTCTCCATCTGTAGGCAACTGATTCTGAAAGTCTGTGTTCACCCAGTTTGTCTGTCGTGATAGTGAATTGTTTGAAACCTGGAGTCCAAACAATCTTTATACGATATTGACTAAATACACGTTCATGCTGCTTAAATTGCCATGCATTTAGATTATTAACATTCTTTAGTGTGCTTACTTTGACTTAAGCAGAACTATCTTCATCGCCATGCCAGCCTCCCACCAGATTCATTGGGATAATAAAAAAAAAACCCATAGAAGGCAGACTGCATGGCACTCTGACACAGCCAACCTTTCAGCTAGGGGCAATTGGCATCTACAAGAAAGCCACATGCTGTATCACGTCCATAACAACGTGCAAGGAGGAGAAATCCAAGAGGTCATCATGGGTCATTTCAGAAGCCTCTGCTAGTTTCAAACATTTAATTTAAAATAAGTAAACTCCCAAAACGTTTTTTTTTTATATTGATGTTCAATATTGATGATTCAGGTTAAATTGGAATTATGCAATATTTCAAAAATGTATATGGCATCAAACTAATATATTATATTTAAAGATATAGTGTGGTATTGTCCTGAGCAGAGAATGACACACTCTGCATGTGTGTGTGTGTGTGAGTGTATGTGTGCGTGTGTGTAGTAGTCCGCTTCTTTGTATTTATAGCCAGGCCGGCCGCGGGTGCATGTTAGTGCATGAGTGTGTGTGTGTGTGGCCCACAGATCGTGTGAATATTTAAATTTATGCGCTGCTTACTTAAAAATTAAGATGACTACATGAGTATTCTTTTCACTAGATACATTTTTGGATTACTACTTTTACTTCTACTTGAGTCATTATTGCTTAAAGGTAACAATACTTTAACTTGAGTACACTATTTGACTACTCTACCCACCTCTGGTCCAATGACACAGTGACGATTCTCTTTGACCAATCAGTAGTCCACAGTGTTTTCACCTCACCTTCTGGTATCGCCTCAAGTACCAGGTACTTCCACAACTAACACCAGTCAGGTGGAAAAGCAGCATACTGGAAGTGATGGGGCAAAAGTATCGACAAAAGGCTTTACAGTAGGAATGAGTCAAATACAAAGAGACAGACAGACATAACTCTTTAAATTGGATGTAGTGTATTTATGCCTTTTTGTGTGACTAAAATTTGACTTCTCCGCTATTGATTATTGCATTATTTTGTTGTTGTTCAGCTCTTGTTCAGCTCGGGATGTTTCTGGCGTTTGGTTGAGCAAATATGTCAGCTGTAGAAGTACTTCCATCAACGACTCTGCACTTCCTCTAAAACAATTATTCGGGTGGAGAGCCCATTAGAGTGAGGATCTATCAGCAACGTGTTGGACTTGTAGGACCCCTGATAATATATGGGATGCTCAAGGGACTCGACCAGCCTCCTCTGACTTATGACCTCATTACACTGAGTCCAGTCATGGGCCTAAACAAACCTGACCAAGCTCCTTGCAGTTGCTGGCATACACACTACACTGGGGGAATTGGAAATGTGCTTTTTATAATTATCTCAACTTCAGTGTAACTTTTATGGAGCACTTTAATGAAACCGCACTCACCTGCATTACTCTCCGTAAATACAGCAACGTTATGATAGGTTTCATGGTTTAATATCACCCATAGGAACACTAAAGACCTGACACAATTACATTAATTGTGGTGGTAAGGTGGTAAGCATTATTGCTTTGCCTTGAGAAGCATTCTTGACCAAAACATAATTTCTTCAAGTTAATCACACTCCTTAAATTATAATGTAATAGGTGAAGCTACTGTTATTTTCACTTTTATATCACATTGCAAAGTGCAATAGCTTTTTGTAGTATTATAGACTTGACATCTTTGCAAAATCAAAAAGAAACTGCCGTTAATCAAGTTCCCTCAATATATTTTCCCTCAACCATCTGGTAGCGATTTAATGCTGTGTTTGGATGCTTTGAAAAGAGACAAAAACAAACTTGACCCAACCTCTTAGTTCTTGCATGCTCTCTCTCTCTCTCTCTCTCTCTCTCTCTCTCTCTCTCTCTCTCTCTCTCTCTATCTGAGTAAATTGTATTGGTAAAACAACTCCAGATAATTGGCTTAATGTCTCTGAAGTACAATGGAATATGCCACAATACGGCATGCTATTGTGGTTCAACATTAACCCAAAGTCTGCTATAAAGGAATGTTGGAAGTCACAAATGTCCTCGTTTGTGTCTTACATTGTGCCACAAACTCCACAACTGTCTTCTGGTCTGCAAATGAAAGTATGACCTCCTTGCGTCTGTGTGTGTGGTAAAGCTATAAGTGGTTTACATTATGGTATGGCATTTGAGGGCAGCCATTACAAATAGGAGCCTCTGAAGCATTTTTAATGGTTATTCATGCTTATGGCAATACTAACAACGCTACATGTGCTGATGTAGAATCATCACTCATTCCATTGTGGGAGATCCTGATTTCTGGTATGTAACCTTGTGGTTGACATGGAACCACAAATATAGTGATTCCTTTCTATCGCCCAACAACTTTCCATCCAGAACCATTTGTTTTTAATTTGGAGAAACAAAATTGCTGATACATAAATGATATCGGATCTGTGACACATTCCAAATACTTCAATCACAACTCCTTTGTTTATTCTCCTCTTCTCCTCCTCCTTTCTCCTCTTGTTGCCTCTCCATGGAAGCGGCGTGGTCTGTAGAAACCTCCTTCCACTGCAATAGATCTGTGAAATATTGCTTGTGCGGCTCTAAAATTGAAACTTAAATCATTATCAGTGGCATTACTGTATGTTTGAGCTCCCATATTTAGATAAACTACATAGCAAGAACACCACTGTGGGTGGATAGCAAAGGTCAATGAAGCAGTAAATCCTCTGAATGAAACATGATCCTCCTTGTCTACAGACACATACACAGGGAGAGAACCACGAACTGACCAGAGCGTGGGAGAATGAAATCAGTGTTTTGCTGAAGGATGTTTTTGTTTCGATAATAAGAACACTTTCTACGCTAATCACCTCATTCACTCTGCAGTCGCGTGGTTTCACTAACATTTTCGGAAAATCTACAGTGCTTCAAATCCAAAGTAATTATGCAATATATAAATCAGTACAAGGCACAATCTGACAATTTGTGCATAGACGTTCACTGGACTATCATTTTATTTACTTGACCAGAAAATTGTCAAAGACAAGTCTTTTAACTCATTAATAAATTGCAGAAAAGTGCATGCATTCCATGGATTCTATAGTTGCAGTTCAACTTGATCAAATATTCCTTTTCTCTGTATCAATCATTTGGACAGCAGAATTTTTTTGTGTAAACACTGAGGTCTTTCTCAGGTCAGTCTGATTGGATTTCAGCGAGAGAGGAATAAAAACACTCACTGTGAAATTTGTTGTTATGGTGTCTGTGGCGCATGCCTGACCTTTGACCTCCACAACAAAGAATCACAGAGGAAATAACAATGAGAAAAAGTGATTCCTGGCTATGGGTGTAAGACATTTGTTTGGGTATTTTTCAGATAATTAGTCAGTAGCCTAATGGGCTTGATATGAGTATGAGTGAAAACGAGACGAGAGTATCTCTTGCAGAAGAATTTGCGTTTGGATCATATGCTTGAACTACTGTAGCCCTTCCTTGAGGTGTGTGGGTCGGTTTATTCCGTGAAAACTCAAATTGGATTTGTTATCCAATGTTTCCATGGTGGATTCCTTTATCAGCCTGTTATGTTCTATTTGTTGACACACTATGTTTAATAAACTACCAGCTGTTTCATTCATTTAAAATGTAATTGTTGCTGGAATAGATATGGTTATACAGTCCAAAGTACATTGACAATCTGATCAAATTTGTTTGACAGCCTACTAAAAATGATCTATTTGAGCTGTAAATGTAAGGGAGCTGGCCACAATTATAGAGTCAAATGGAGTAAAGCTGTTATGGTGCTATGGAGTTTTCATCTATAAAGAGTTATTTTACACACAAACTATACTATTGATCACAACACAAGATGTCCTCCACTTCCTTTTTCATCCTCATCTCTGTCAGTTCATTGACATGTGCAACACTTTATTATCACAGACTTCCTTGTTCTTGCTCACTCCTTGTTATGGCGAGAAGATGAATTGCATTCTTGAGAATTTCCTGTTGATGTCTGATATTTTTCGTTGTTTTTACCTTTAGGCTGTTTCATCTATTACTGTAGTGAAAGCAGACAAGCATCAAGGGCCAAGTGACCTGTTCCAACACCTTACTGCAACCAAGTGTGGTACAGGGTTACGTTTATTTTACTTGATAAAAGTCATGTTTCCCTGTACACTGAGGTTCACATGGCTATCACTTTAAAACAAGATAACTGGCCAAATAAAAAGTCACACTAATATTTAATTAGACCACCTTTAGCTTTTATAGCTTTATAATGTCTGGATTCTGGTGGCCAATTCATGTAGAAAGATTAATCCTCATGCTCCCTCTTCCACACTTTGAACCCAATGGATCCTGACAGGTCACCCTGGAATATGACCATAACCATAACCTGGTCATTTTGTACATTCAGGCACTCACATTATAACCATGTTGCTGCAGCATACTGTACCTGACCAATTGAAGCATCTCCGGATCAAAACAAACAGTATTATTTATTGATTTATTTATTGGCCAAGCAATAATTGCTGACTTGGTAAATTTCCATCCTAAAATGGGATCATTGTTTTCTATTCCATTGACACAGCTGTGAATGTTCGTATTGAGTACAAGTCGCATTAGCTTTCTAGCAAAGTTCAGCACTTGGGAATCTGAACAAACCAGCCAGCAGCCAACCCCATATCTGTGTTTTCAGGCTCATTTTTTTGTTTACATTGAAAAACATATGCAATGTATATATGTATTTGTATTGTGTATTTGTATAAATCCTGCCCTTTCTACAGTACCATGCTCCATATCTCTGTATAAGGTATGTCAATAAAGGACTTGGAACTGGTTCTTAAATTTTCATGTAGTACATACTGAATATTACATTTGGAAAATTAGTTAATATAGCATGGTTTCAGCTTGATACTGTGCTTGCATGATCTTTACTGGCTAGCTGTATTTATCGTGGTCTCGTTCTGTTCTGCCTTGAAGGTGACAGAGACCAATGCTGTGTCTGATGTGGCTGTGATATAGGAGAGCTAATGGATTGGTCTGAGGCATCTGAGAGACAACAGGGTTTAGCCTCATCGCTAGTGGGGGAGTGTTCATCTTCATCTTAATTTGGCCTCAAAAGGGATGAGAAGAAAAAAGTCCAAACAGCAACTCACATCTCACTTCATCTACACCCCATGCTTCCATCCATCACCCATGGCAGCCTAAATCCCCTCTTTCATTTTCCAAAAGGAGGAGAGTTTGTAATGAAGGGAGGTTTATTAAAAGAAGCATTAAAGTTTTTGCTAAGAAAGTGCTTATGGTTGAATGCTACATACCATTTGAATTGCATAGTTTTTTCTCTTTAAAATCTCAAGCAGTTTTTCTGACAAACAGACATGTGTTCTGTGTTCTCACATAAGAACCCCTATCACCCTCTTGAAAGTGGATGCCATTTACTGTTGAATTAGATTAATACTGTGGAGCCTTAAAGCCAGCTTCAATACTGTGATATGAGTCAGCTCTCAGAATTGGAGTCAGCTTTGTGAACATCAAGGACATACACTGCAAGGCAAGAACAACCTCAGAGCTTATATATTATAAGCAATATATTATAATATTGCATCATTATTATTAAAGAAACAAAAACATGTTAAAAGTAGAAACGATTAAACTTTCAAGCATACGCAATTACATGCTTGTGCTCCGGGATGGAAGACATGCAATCGGCACATCAGAGAAGATGGCTGGTTGGAAGCCACTTGGATTACTGTACTCTTCACGTTTCCAGCTCATTAAAGCAACAGCTTTATTTTGTTATTTGAGCGAACAGTGATGGAGTTTATAACATGCCTAGTCTTAAACTAGTCTCTTTGTCTATAAAAGTTGACGTCCTTCCTTGGCTCATTAAAAAGTGTTCCATTCTCCTCTGCGTTCATTCGAGTTCAAAAAATGTTTGCGTCTCTTTTGCCAAAACTTAAACAATAATAATGAATCCTACTAAGCAAAGGAATATAGTTTAATTTGGTCTATGAATAGTAACACTTGTTCTATGCTACAGAGGTTATAGTAACTATCACATCTGATATTGCACTGGAAATGTTGATATTCCCTCTAGTCTTTAATCAAACTGTACATGACCTGCTATTTCAAAATCAAAGCGGGTCAGTGTGGTTAACTATGATCTAACACTTAAATACGTGGGATTAGGGCATGTTTATTTCCTCTTTAATAATGAATTTCACAAGCACAATGCTCATTCCTGGGCAATATTGATTTACAGTTAGTCCAGGAGCCATACGTAATTCATATTTTTACTGCAGGCTTTTTCTCTGCACTGCCTGCAAGGCCTTGAAACATGCAGGCGTCAGAAAACACTCAAGGGCGGAAGTGAAAACTGACCAAGAAGCAACAGGAAATGAAAAGGGGACTGAGGTAGCCAATCACTGTGCATTCTTGCCAGAGGTACAACGTGGGGTCACCGGGTCAAAGGTGAGGGGTTGATGGATGGCGAGCACAGCTGTGTGCAATGAGGACCATATCGAGCTGCCCTCGCATGACCCACAAAGTCACCACTTCCAGCCAGAGATACCCAGAACACATCTGGCCCTGATTCCCCCTAACAGGCAGGTATCAGGGCAGAACAGAGGGCCTCCTCTCTCTCCTGTTTGTTTGTCATTTATTAACCTCGCCCCACCCTCAGTGTATTCATCCTCATTAGCGGTGTGATTGACAGCCTGACACAGGACCCCAATCACAAAGCAACTTCACCGTGTAGGCCTTTTTATTCACGGTATAACTTGGTATATGAACCCCCCGGCAACACACACAAGAACACAAACTATGCAAAATGCATGCAGGAGCTGATGTGCTTCATTGTCACACATGATGACCTCATCACTATTTCAGTCACCCTCGAGACTGTGTATATCGTCATTGTAAGGGTGAATTGATTTTCATTCTGCTTTACAGGGACTTATGTCTGCTAAGCCATCAGCCATCGGCTGCATGGGAGAAGGCTGCACCACTTCACGCGATACTGCAGACAAGGCAGATAAAGTCTGAGTGGAGATCAAACACATGATAAATCACCAGGTCCTCCTTTAACACATGGGTGCCCTGCAGTCTGCAGACCTTTGGCCTATGGTCACTTATACGGTTGTGTGTGTCTGCGCGCAATGTCAATGTGTTTGCATGACGACACACACACACACACACACACACACACACAATGTGTCCTCTGTGTGTATGTATGAAAGATTCCCAATATTTTACCTCATCAGCAGTCTGTCTGTCATGCCACAAAGCAGAGGGGGAAAGGGTTTGTTGCCTGGATGCTTCCTTCTTTGCTAGATTGAATGATAACAGTAACACATGCTTGTGTTTAAAATGCAAACATTTTTACAGTAGGCACAGATACCGTAGCCGACTGTGCTTCTGTTAGAGTGTGTTTGTGTGTGTGTGTGTGTGTGTGTGTGCGTGTGTGTGTGTGTGTTAGTGTTTGTGTGGGTGTGTGTGTAGGTTTGTATTAGTGTTTGTGTGGGTGTCTGTGCGTGTGCGTGTTGCAGAACCTTTGTAGATCTGTCCGCATGCATCTCCCTATTGCATCGTCCCATTTTTTTCAGACCCTGTCTTTTCTCCTTTCCCTGGCCATGAAAGCAGAACTCGCCAACTTAGCCACAGTCAGATCTCTCCCTTTCCTTGGCATCATTACCATAATATATTTTATTTATCAAACAGCCCGCCAAGTGCATTCTCTTCCGCCACCTGTTAGCGATGCACTCTCCATGCCACCGAATGTAAACGAGACCATGGCCCCACACGTAATTGAGCAGCAAGATGCATCTTCAAAGTATGCACAGCAGATGTCTCTCATCTCCCGAGACCTTATCTGAGAGGAATGGATAAATAAGGCATGTCAGCAGAGATGCAGATGGAGTGAAGGAGAGGAGAAATGGAGTATAGATGCAGATCATTTCCTGCCAGACTGTCTGCCAGTCAAAGTGGTTTAAGAGCAGACACGACTGATTAAGTCATAGTGCATACAGTATTTGAGTTCAGATTCATTGGAAGGGCATTGCCTTGTGAGCTGATTTTCGGCAGGCAGTTTCTGGTCAAAGAATGGTATTTCAATGACACCTGCTTTGCTGTAGTAGGGGTGTTCAGAGGTGCTCCTCATCCATTCATAAAGGAACAAATGTCATGAATGCTTTGGTCCAAATGGAGCATGATGTACGGTACACTATGTCAAACATCCTCTTAATCTTAAAGATTGTATGCATTTGGGATTACCTGCTTACTGGCAGAACACTAAACTTTGGATATTCAGATTTAGTTAAATCAAAACTATATGAATTTCTTATTCAAAGAAAGAGAAATATAGTATGTTGTTGTTTATGTCGTTGGTTTATACAGTAAATCTACAACAAATAAAATATAACTAAAGTATGTTAGATATAATTGATTGTCTTCATGCCTTCACTACTGTGCATTTCATTTATGTCCTGTTGTTTAAAGAAATATCTTTGCATTATTCAATGAGCATAAGGTAGATAATAAAATATTAAATGTTAATTATCCTTCTACAGTGTGTTGCATACCACTGAACTAGCAGGATAAAGATAAAAATGAGATGCCATTACCCAAGATACCTTTCCAAGATGTGTGTGTGATGCAGTAAACACTACACAACATTCAGGAAATGCAGGCTGATCTCGCTCCATACAGTCAATGTGTCAGCATGCAGATCATTTCAACGAAACGTTTAGCAGAGGAAATACACGTTGAGGAGGTTTTATGATGTAATCTTAAAATTTCACATTTGAAGAGAAATTATTGGTGACTCATTGCAACGATGCACACTTGAACACTCTGTGGATACGGGGAAGGGCAAATTAACAATTGTAAGGCTGTTCTTGTGATCATGGACAGAGTCAGCAGAAATGCAGCATGTAGCAGCCGTCTCATTAACGCCCAGCCAGAGACACAGGAACAAACAGTGAGCCTAGGGTCCCTGTGGTTACCCTGGGCCAGAATGGAATCGATGACATGCTCTCTCCTTGGACGGTGACGAGGAATTAATGAGCTCCCAACGCCAATGAGAGCTAATTATCAGACTTCTGGAGGTAAGGGAGGACAGGAAGAGCGTAGTTTGAGATATGAGAAGGGAAGAAAAGTCCACAGTCTAAAAAATGTGGTTGGTTCCAGATCAATACTTTCACAGGCTGCACAGGCGGTGGAGCAGAACATTCCACGGGATCTGAGCTGTTATTTAGCTCTATGAGCAAGTAAGCTGTGGATTATTAATATGCAGTCAAACCTTTGTGCTGATTCCAATGGAAGGACAATGCAGAAATCCCCATAATGTAAAGATATGTAATTTATTGTGTACTAGTGCGCTAACCTATAATGGTGTAAATCTGGATTAATTGTGAGCAGATATTATAGACAGTAATTTGATTATTTCATTGGATATTTACACACATTAAGATGTGCAATAAAAATGTGCAACACACCATCTGTTCCAAGCAACACTCGATCACTTTAGTAGGCTACAATAAAAATACAACTGATATAAACATATTTATTTTTAGTTTGGAAGGTGCAGGTCAGTCAGACAGAATGATTCATAAAATAGAATAGAATAGAATAGAATAGAATAGTGGAGAAATATATTTGTTCCAACACATGCTAAATGAATTCACTAAGGTAGCTTATTTTTGTTTCAGTATGGTATTCAGTGTTCAAGTAAACAAAGTTTTCGATCCTGTGGATCAATTATTTCCTCACTGACCACGCTCAGAGCATAGTTGCTTTACTGAATATAGCAGCCCCTTAGGGGAGTAAGAACATTATAGGAGACCCTTCCCAATCCCTGCATTTTCCATTACATGAGTGGTGTTGTAGGATGCCAAGAAGGATTTTAAACCTAAAACAAAATAAGTATAACGTACGATATTATTCAATACAGAGTTCAGATGTTATAACAGTACTGTACCTTTCTAGGATTCTAATTGTGTTTGTGTGTAGCCTATGCATTCTGCATCCCATTCAGGATGTATGTGAGCAGTATGTTACCTTTATATTGTCTGTAATTGACTATTTTATTGCGAGTGGGACAAGCCAAAGGCAGTTGTGGATTATACATTGATATATGTCTATATAAAACCCCACCTAGGAGGTCACAGGCAAGGTGCTGCTAATGAGCACATTCCTGGATCTGAGGAGTTTTGGGCCCAAAGAAAAGCTCAGTGTTACACTTTATTTCACCTCCCATCAAGCCTGTAGCTGTTTGTTTGTTTGTCATTGTTTCTTTACCAAACTGTCTCCCAAACGCCCCAGTCTCTTGGTTCTGAGAGACTATTTATCTTGAATGTAGCTCAAACCCTTTCTCCCTGTCACCTAAAGACATGCTGCATGCACTAGACCATTAGATTTTCTCATTGAAGGATTGATTATTATTATTATTATTATTATTATTATTATTATTATTATTAATAATAATAATCATCATCATCGTAATCATAATACTTTTTTTTTTGTATTCCTTGTCCATTGAACATATATTGTGAAATGATTGAATGTCAATGGAAATTACTTTTGTCCTATCAGTTTTAATAAGCTGTTATGACATATTAGGCAGATGATATTGTGTGGGATCAGACTGTGCAGTTGGTGAGTAATTCTACATTGTTAAAAAATGAAATAATGCAAACTCCCTTTACACGTCTACTGCGATGTGAGCTCATGCCAGCCACAGAAATATAGAACAACTAAATGGCTTTAACTATACAGAACAGCCCTGCAAAACAAATATGACAAAAATATCCCTTCTGCCCTACAGTACACATGGAGCTAGTTTCCCATTTAGCAGCCCTAAATAACATAGCAGCAATTGAAGCACACAAGGTGCAAAGACTGATGGTGCCCTTGGTATTATAGCTGTGGGGTATGTGCCATTCTCAGACACCTCTTCATTGTATGTATGGCCAGAATGTGCCAGCTGCCTATAACTCACTGGTACTTCAGTCAGAGACAGGCCGCCATGCTTTCATGTGGCCAGGGGTTTCCATTGTACCAGCCTCAAGTGCATTCTCTCTCGCACTAAGTGGCCCTTGTGGTTTTATATTGGAGTAAATATGGAGAAGAGGGGCTGTCTGAAGCCACAAAGACCTCAGCTCTGCCTTGTATTGGTTGTTCAGTCATTACTGCACGTCTGTGTGCTGAACGACATGCTTCTGGGTGGAGTTTATCTGCCCCATTGTCTGAGCCGCAGCTTAGCAACATCCACTCATGCCCCTCCCACTTATCACTTTAAACCAGCTAATTTATTAATTCAGTGTAATAGACAAGCAAATGGCCAGTGAGAGGAAATGTTATAAACTCTTATGTGCTCGTTGCTCTTTAGTGGCCAATTCACACGTCAGCCTGTTTGAATTAAAGGTTTCCTATGGTTAGTATTTTTACCACAAAGTCCTGTTTAACATTCTGCAGTATGATAACTGAAGGCATTTCCACGCAAAGGTCGGCATTTATCAATCTGGACCGATTTGGACGTGAGCGGTGGCAACGATCAAATCTCACGTCAAGTCTCAACTCGTGTACGCAAGTTTTCAGGTCACTTTACTTGCGGCGCAGTATATGGAGGTGGAAAATAATTATCTGTGAGTTGTTTTTAGACTATACTCTGCTTCTGACAGGCACTTAAGAGTAGATATTAATTTTTCTTTCCGGTTCAAATTTTTTAACTGCTAACCACTCATCTACGTTTTAGGCAGAAACATCATTAAAATTAAGCAATAAATAAATGTAAACGTCTAATATTTATTAGGAGAATGACCTTTGAGTTGTTTTCAGGACAGGCATGTGCATGCCAATGCATCCATATATTCATATAGTCTATCAACTCATATCGGGTTGTTAAATATAAGATATATAGATTCTGGCAAAATATTATATTTTGTAAAGCCAGTCTATATCAGTGGAGGGAACTGTAGCATAGAGCCACACTTGTGCATAACAGAGAAAAGTGTTTTGGCCTGCGGGGATCTGCACATATAGCACAGATTAACAGTCTTTTATTTGATCATCTGATGGTGACAGAATATGCCCAAAGAGCCTAGTTCACTACATTCAGGTTAATTTTTTTAAAGGCTGAACACAATAACATCTTATTTATCTGAAACATCATAAAAATTGACAAATAAATATACTTTCCAACCTTCTAGGCTATTTACAGTAAATAGGCTATGATAAATCGGCTATATACTGTATGCCTAGTAGGTCTATATTATTAAGGCTTAAACCGGCCAGGACAATGGTGGTGCGTAGCTGTTTCGCACGTCTTCTCCGAGCTGGTCAGAGAAGTGTCTCTTCTTGAATGTATTACAACTCTCCATTTTGTAAACTCTAGGGGCGAGGCCTCTAAATCCAGCATATTTAAGGGCGTGGTATATAGGGCAAGGAACCATATTCACAACCATAGTCACTTCCCTAAACATTCAAAATGGCATTGCCACGCTTCTCTGTGAGGTTGTATAAACACATGGATTTCTCCCAGCCATTCACAGAAAATCAGGCTAAGTCACAGTTAGTTACACCAGGGCATCTGACCAATCAGGAGTTGCCCGGAGCATTTTCAATTCAGTGTACTTTCGGAATTCCGAAAATACGCTTTTGCGCTTCTACCTACTCCGACATCTACGGTTATAACATCGAAATAAATAATGGAAGGTCGATGAAACTCACACATTATACAGTTGAATATCTGTGCTGCGTGATGAGATAGCCGATGTTTGAATAGGATTTCAATAAGTTAATTAAATCTGTTAATGAAAAATGAAGGCACCATATTTGATCAAATTTCTTTTGAAAAAGCTCATTGTTTTTAATCAGACATAGATAGTATTTACTAATTTTATTTTTTATTTTTTATACAAATAATGCATTACAACATAGGATAATTATTTAGTAGTGCAACTGCTTCAAAAAGCACAATGAAGCAGTTACCTAAGGGACTGGACTGGACGTTGACACGTGAAAGAAAGAAAGCATTAAATAAATTAAAATTAATACTAGTTTAGGTGGAAACAAGTTTAAAATGTTGTACCAGAGTAGGGCAAGGAACCATATATGGTCACTTCGTTGACCTTGATTTGCAGCATAACAATGTTTCATTTTGAAAAAAGTGACAACACTAATAATGTTTTGTAATATCCTCCAATAACACTCTAGGGTTGAAATTTGGAATTTCTAAGTATTTCAATAAGTACCCTATAAAGGGTTAAATGACGCCTGTTTCCCACCACATTTATCAATGTGCAATCATTCTTATACGCTTGTTTGGCGAGATACGAACGTTTTCATAAATCACACGTGATCGCTATCGTAAGACGAATTCTGCGCTCAAATCTGCGCTGGTTTCAACGTTAGATTGATAAATGAAGGCCTATATGAGTGAAACATATACGGTTTTCATACAGTTATGAAAACATGCTAACCAATCACAATTTATCCTTTAGTAGATTACAATTACCAATTTATCTAGTTAAAAGAAAAGGAGTAAAATACTATATTGAATTTGTAGCTGCATGAAGGAACTTGAAACATTATGGCATCTGGAGGAAGCGTTCTTACATTTAACAGAGCTCGCATTCTCATACGCGCGTTATTCACTTGAACATTTTCTCTGTCGGATGGCGGGCTTAGGGTAAACAGGCTAAGAAGCTAAAAAGAATTTGTTATCCTTTTTAGAGTTGGCAACGGACTGAATGGTTATTGTGTCTCAAGTTCCCTCCATGGAGCTAACCCACTGCACTCTGGTAAGAGGTCATGTTCTCACCAGTACAGTACAATTGGTCACATAATACGCTATCCACACAACATCGACGACTCAGAAAAGGGCACGATAAAGACAGGCACTGTACTTAACGCAAATAAAGACCGAAACACGAACTTCCTTGTGGCCTGAGAAGGTAGAATGTCAATGTTTGATACGTAAATTGACGTGCCTGAATGACATGCATTGTTTCAATTCCATAAACCTCATCAGCAAAACAACAAGCACACAAACAACGGTGCTACTGTACTCTTGTATGTACATTTTCTAGTTTAGCTTTACATACAGTACATTTATATTTTATTATATGCTGTAGTATCTACAGTATGTAATTGTAAAACACAGAAACAGAAGACATTGAAATAAAACATACCTTTTGTATTTTATTAAATATTATATAATTTATACATACAATAATTTGGCAAATAATGTGCAACATCTCTAGCAAACAAAGAAGTTAAGTATGTAATACAACATGAAGACATTGTAATTACCTATCACAGATACAGGATTTACACACACACACAGGACTCACACATAAAACGCCCACAAACAAATGTGTGCACTTAAAGTCCAAATTATGTGCGTGCAAAATGCTGTCTCTTTGTGGACCTATGAGTATTGTGCACATGCAACACATAGTGTGCTATGTAGGCAGAATGTGTAGACATGGCGGGATATCACAATTCAGTGTAATGTGAATGCATTAAGGGTTCATAAGGGTGGTACCTACCTTGACCACACACATACTGTAGAGGATACAAGTATTTTTCAACCTTGATGCACTGCTCAGATTCCAGACATTTGGGGAAACCATTTGGCCTGATTAGAGGAGACTTGGTGAGGTGATGAGTGCATTATAGCTCCCTGTGGACCATGAGCTAAGTCCCACCCACTACATGTATAATCCAGACCCAACTAAATGGTCGACAAGGACACCATTCAGACTGCCTGGCATGTTTTGTTACTGGGAAATAACTGTGCATTCTATACCATTTAGAGCTAAGGCAGACAATCGCCCTTACCCTTACTGTATAATACAATATGATAAAAAGTCAAACTAACAGTGTAGATGCTACAACATTTACAGCTACAATTAATATGCTAAACAACATAAAATAGAGGCATTACTATAAAGTCAATAATAAAGTAAAATGTAGGTACTAATTGCACAGCAAACCAGTAAGTAAATGCACATTTTTGTAATCTATTGAAAATAGAGAAAATATGTAAAAATTTAAAAATAAATCTGTTTTCATCTTCTCTTGTAGCAAGGTTATTGAGCATTAAGTAATGCCAATCTTTTTTGAGCATCACCAGTTTTTTTTCCAAGACAGAATACAGTAGCTGATTAGTCTAACATCTGGGCTTGGTGGCTCCACTTTCATTCCAGCATGCAAGTATAAAATATTGAGCCCAATACTGACTATAACAACTAAAGCAGGATGCATAATTTATAAGAACAAAATCTTTATATTTTACCTCCCTTTATTATAGCCTTGCTTGCGTAATGCAGTTTATTTGAGTTGCACTCTACATCTGTTAATTTTATATAACAAGACCTTTTTCAAGACTCAGTAGATTTTTTTCAGTAGCTACAGTACAGTATAGTCATTCCCCTAACCTCCCAATAATAATAACATTTAATATAGTATTATCTTCTTGTCCCTCTTACTGTAAACTACTGTTCTTTTTTATGTTTTTATAAAGTAGTCCCTTAATGTAATAGGTAAGCCTATCCTCTTACCATCCAGACCCAAACCAGACAATATAAATTTAAATTAGAGAATGTATAAATCTTTCTGGATTGGGCCAATTATGAGGCCTCATGCTGTGCCTGCAGGCCAGAGCCAATTCTCCCCAGCTGGAGAAAGTTTTTCCTGGGAAATATTATTTAGGACCCCACCCCTATTCTCTCCGCTCTGAACCTATAGCTGTCCCGGATTGAAAAGCCAGCTCGGAATGGATTGAATAAACAGCAGAGCCGTCCGTTTTTGTTTTGTTTTTTCTTCTTATGAATTCTTGGACCCTCAGACGACATGGTTCATAGACTTGAAATATGAGCACTTGGCAACAAGCATGGTTGTTAATTGAGGGTGGGAAGAGGGGGAATTTAATAAAATCTATATTTCCTTATTTTGTTTCTGTCTACAGTAAGTTTATAGTATTAACGTTTGTTGGCATATTGTGTGCACAATTTGTTTATTAATTCATCCTCAAAACAAATTGGAATTTGGAGATGGATAGGGAATGAGGATAAGGAGGCTGAGTTTTTATTGCTACATCCAACGGCCCTTAAGTGCTCAGTAGAAACCAGTAATTACTCAATTGTACTGATCCTCACAATGCCCAGATAGCGGCATTAAACCATGCATAAGGTTTCCGCCTTTATCTGTGCGAAAAAACATGCCTGTCATCAGAAAAGCAATTTTCCAAATGATATAATGACTCTGAAAAAGACCCCCCCCTCCCTTCCCCACCTGTGTCTCTGTCTGTGTTTCTGACTTGACTGGGTAACATTGCCCAATAATTCCTTACATGCTAATGGGGCTTCCCAATCAGTGGTTTTGTTAAATGTATTTACATTCCAGCCCATAAGAATACAGATTTGTTTTATCCAATCCAAACCCCCTCTGACGTAGCCGGTGAATTGCTTGTCAGCGACCACTTCTGTTGAGCCGGTTGGTCTGAGGAGGAAGCTAGTTATTGGGTTGACATTTGTATGTATGCTTCCAGAGGGTTAAAGGTCAGGGTCAGCACCTCATGCTACATTTTTGTTTAACCACCCCAGTCACATAAATGCACAGGGAAGGGAAAGCTGATAGGGGCTTTTGACAAGACAGAGTAACGAATAAGTCTGGATGTGACCCCCGGTCATAAACACTTTATGCTTTATGTGGACATGTCTGCCTGTCTGTCTTTGTGTGTGTGTGCGCGTGTGTGTGTGTGTGTGTTGGGCCAGGAACATATGTTAGTAGCATGTATTTTTGTTTCTATATAATATTTCTTGCTTAAGTGTATGTGATGAAATTTGTGGTAATTATACTATCATAAATCAACATCAACATCACTTTCAACATTAGCTTCATCAACTCATCAGTTGATTTTGTTTGATAGACTATGTCAGCCAAACACAACTCTATCTACTCCCCATGGTAATGAAACATACCTTTCCACTCATCCCAAATGTAAAGAATGAAAACCCCACTGTTTGATTAAGTTGAATAACTGGCTAATTTAGCTTTAAGCCTACAGTATGCATCCAATGGAATGACAATGGAAAAGCTCGAGCTGGTAGAAAAACGCCACGACATTTTGATAAAACTATGGCAAACACAAATACTAAGATAAGAAGACAAGATAGTTCAAATACAACGTAGAATATATACAGTAGTATGATTATACTTTAATTTTGATCAATTCAGCAGATACATTTTACACACTGTGATTTTCCCTGATTATTAACAGATACAGTATAAATGTTTTGTATTTTATCACTGAATTAAGTTTAATTTCTGTCTCTGTTAGCTTCCAGCTGTTATGACTGCTTTATTCCTTAGAGATCAACACAGTGTTCTTAATTATATACAAATCTTTAATACATTTATAACAAATACTGCTGTTACATTCTCAACTTATCGGTTTGTCTACACAAATGGGAATCTGGTAATTTATTGTTCTAAACCTAAAATATATTTGCTAATTGCTTTCCCCAGAAGCAACATTATGACAAAGGATTTATCTTAACAGATTGGTTCTAGTTAATATTCTGCATTATATGGAATATAAGCAATTCATTCGTACATGAAAATGTCATATTACATTCGTTTTTATTACACAATGGCACACAACAAATCCCTGAAAATATGTAGTGTCGTGAGGAGAGATAAGTTATACAATACCTATGGAGGAAACGTTTGGGATGTTTTCACATTCTCGGTTCCCTGAGTATGGGACCAGATCTACCATGGTCACATGATCATGTACCATAAGTAATAGATCGCAGTTCCTGTGAAAGGGAACTCATAATGCATGTGTAAAGGAGAAACAACGGCCCTTTGATTACATTCAAAGGAAGTATGCGTAACTAAACACGATTTATTCAGTCCTAAAAAGAAGATCTAACAAATTACAATAACATGTTCATAATGAACGCCAGACAGTTTTTTTATATTAATAAATCACCAGCATGTGCATGAAATAAATTCTGCTGACAGAGCAACACTATTTTATTTGGAAGGAAGATGCACATATACCTGTATATAACATTTCTGCTACATGTCAAGTTACATGCTGGTGTTACTTGCTGCTGGGTAATAACTAGAACAAGTTAGTCAGAGGTCTGTACAAACTCTGCATGTTCCCAGATAACTGCGTGATCAAGGCTCAACTTGTACCTGCCAGACGTCTTGGGCTCACTCTGTGGGGTTTTGGTGCTGTAAGGAGTGATCAACTTTGTGATATCCTTCTCTCTCTCTCTCTCTCTCTCTCTCTCTCTCTCTCTCTCTCTCTCTCTCTCTCTCTCTCTCTCTCTCTCTCT
>JAODUE010017392.1:0-25071 GCA_027564755.1 Amblyopsis hoosieri
GATAGATAGACATATATAGATAGATAGATAGATAGATAGATAGACATAGACAGATAGACAGATATATTTATACATAGATAGATAGATAGATATTATAGTACAATGTGTTCTTGTCTGTAGTCTCTATTTAGGATCATGCTATAATGACTTCGGAGAAACGGGGAAGTTAAGAGAAAGCTTTTTATATGTATGCGTGTGTATGAAGGCAGGCTCTGGTCTTTAGAAACAAACAAAACATCTGACAAAACACCCGATGCCAGGATGCCTGCTTATTTCTAAAATACAAATGAAATGCTGTTAGAACCATTGTTTTATACATATTTAAATACAGTATGCCTCTTCTTTGTTGTTGTTCATTTATAACTGTCACAACATTTTCATCGCTCACTCTGAAAATGCACTTTTCCTCCAATCAATCTCTTGCTTTGTCTGTCCTGTCCTTGCCCTCCTGCTATTCCCTACACAGATCACACAGCTGAAAATAGACCATAACCCCTTCGCCAAAGGTTTCCGTGACAATTACGACACGTAAGTAAGACCGAAAAATAAAATATTACAAAACAAATAAATGCATTTCCCCTCCAGTGTTCAGAGAGGTGGCATGTCTCGCAGAGTCCGTTTCACTTTATCATGTCTCAAAGTGTAACCATTGCAGAGAGACTATTTTACGCACGCGCGCTGTATATTTGGCACGGAGATGAGCCCTGCCTGATAACACGAGGGCCGTTTCAATGTGCAAAACGTGTGATGCTGTAGAGGAGGAGGAACGAGGGCCTACAAGATGTATGACAGATAGTTTGAGGTTTAGACAGGAAGTAACACCTTCTTCTTCCTTTTCTCTTCTCACACGCCATGCCTTCCCTTCCCCTCACCCCACCCTGCAGGCTGTACGCTCCTCCGGACCCTGACCGCCTCACCCCTTCCCCTACAGAGAGCCAGCAGCTGCTTCCAGGGACCTGCTACCCGCAGGGCTACCTGCCTGAGCAATACATGAGCTCGCTGCCCCAGAGTCGCTTCTACAGCCGGGAGAGCATCAGCGCCATGGGGGGCCAGCAGCCCAGGGACCCCTCGTCCAGCCCCGGCCCCCACAGCCGCTGGTACCTGTCCCCCCAGCAGAACATGGCGGCCGGCAGGCTGGACTTCACCCAGTACGAGGGGGACTTCACCGGCAACAGCTTCTACAAGCCCTACCAGCTGCCGCCCTCGGCCCACCACCCCCACCACCACGCCCTCGGCTACTACCCAGACCACCCCTTTGCCTCGTCCGGCGTATCCGTGTCGGGGGCCTCTCCGGCAGGCTGGAGCTCCGGCCGGCCCTCCCCTCAGTACATGGGCCAACCGAGTAAACCCGGCTCCGGCCTAAGCTGGTTCAGGCCGGTGCCGACTACCTCTTCCTCCTCCTCCGCCTCCTCCACCTCCTCCACGTCACCCGGCAACCCCCGGGTCCAGACCTCGGGCCTGCTGGAGCCCCTGCGACCCGTCCCGCTGCAGGACAAGCCCAAGGAGGCCCGGGGATCGGCGGGGGAGGGAGAACCCTGGCTGGAAGCACCCTCCGTCAAGTCGGTGGACTCGGCCGACTCGGGGCTGTTCGAGGGCGGGGCGGGCGACGCCAAGAAGCGGAGGCTGTCGCCCTACACCTCCAGCACAGAGAACTCCCCGCCCGTCAGCACGGCCGAGGCGTGCGGGCGAGACAGCAGCAGTGACACAGGCTACTATGGTTTTTACACACACTGAAGAAGTCACAGCTTCACAGCCTCCCCTGGCGTTTTTCCCCTTCACAGGGTGCAGCCTTCCCCTAACGCCACGTGACCCTGCTCCTCTGGTACGGTCGTGTGAAGGGGTGAGGCAGGGCTCCTGTTTGCGTTGGAGAGTGGCGGCGATGTGACCGAATGCCAAAACAATTTCCTCTGAAAATATTTGTCGTAGCTCAGACCGGTGCAGTCCCTTCTGAAAGTGTCAGTTGATTCAGGTGTGTGTGTGCGTGTGTGTGTGTGTGTGTGGGGGTGGGTGGTTAATATGTGGTTACCGTCAAAGTCACCGGTAGCGGACAAAGAGCTGAGGTGACTGTGCGAGGACACTGCCCTTAAGACAAATACACACCAGACAGACATACGAACCTGAAGATTGAGACATTCAAACATCTGGGGATTAGAAGAAACAAATGAAAACATCTGCGTACCTTGCTTGCTGACAGAGCCCTGCAGTGCTTTGTCTGTTGTTTTCTGCATCAAACATTTTGTCTCCTTTCTTTGTTTGCTCTTTGTCACTCCCGCTTTCTTTCTAATTACTTGATTCTACTGTTAAACACACACACACACACACACACACACACTTGACAATTCCAGTAATGATATGTTCTCTTTCATTTGTCTAATGTTCTATACGACCATGTTTCAAACTCAGTCACATTAGGGAATTTGGTAGAGAACTGAAAGCTGATAGCAATGACCAAGAGCAGAGACCATGGTTTGGAGATAGTGGTTTTATAAAGCACAGCGTGTACTATATGACGAGCTCTCATCAATTCTGGTACAGTGTGTGTGTGTGTGTGTGTGTGTGTGTATGTGTGTCTTTTGTGGTATTAAGCTAATGCTGACAAGTCAACACCATCAAACATACTGTATGTACTGGGTACAGCAGTGACAAACAATATAAAACAAATTATTTCCCATGATCGATCACTCACAGTTTAAAATGTAATTTCAATCATAGAGTTATTGAAATATTACAAAGCAAACCATTTTAAACAATTGAATAGCTGTATTGTCATGTCACAACAGTTCACATCATGATATAAACCAAAATGAACGCTTGGGGTTTGTATTATTAGTCATTGTTAGTGATCATGTTTTATCAGGAAAAGCAAGAGAAAAATGTATTGTATGTTTTGCCACTGGGAGTGAACTGAGTCTTGAACCAGCTGCTTGCTTCAGAGGGTGAAAACTAAAGGGATGATGTATTACAAAGGGCATAACTGCATAACTGACACAAAAAGTCCCCATCATCACACAGAAATAAAGACATTCACACACTGCGTAATGTGGAAATGGTTTAAAACAAATGACAGAGCTCTAATAACGTCACTGACTGATTGCAATATCAATATGTAGTGGGCCCTCCTTTTGGTGCATACTACTGTATCACCAATACTGTATCAGTATAAGGGATTGTTGCTGTGGTACATAGAGATCCGCAATCCTACAGAGAAGGCAAAGTTATGACACGTTATGATGCCATTTTTAGCATTCTCCAATTCTGCATCTTACGTGTGAAGATGAAGGCTTGACTGGTGCCTTTCAGAGTTCCCCTACATTACATCCTGGATCTCACATCTATTTGTGCTGCAGGACATCTTAAACAATCGCTATACCGACCACAATGGCTACATCGGTCGACACTTTTACCCCCAAAGCTGGAAGCACAATGTGACTAGACAGACACTGAAGACAGACAGACACCCCCTCTCCCCCCCACTCACAATGTCTTGTCTATCAAGTGGTGACAGTGAAGAAGAGAGATGTGCCAGTCAAGCCACCATAGTAGTCTGCACCAGGTTGATGGAGGGACAACCTGAGACTCTGAATCATTTATTAGAATTACATTAGAGTGTTAAATAGCATTACAATTTTCAATGAGCTGAAAGCCGAGTTAAAATTTGAGATCTTAATTGATTTTGTATAACAAATATGAGCTCAGTCAGAGAATATCATTACTTAAAACAACACTTAATGAATAATTATATTTCATTAGGACATGACAATAAATCACACTGGACATCATATGTACATAAAAGCTGTAAAAAAAGAAAATAGAAGGTATATCAGCAAATATGTTTGTTGATATTTGCCTGCCTTATCAAGGTTGTTTTTTGTTGAGATTATACATATGTTAGAGCTCTCAAGAGAACAAACGCTTTTTTGTGCCAATTAATGCAAAACTTTTATCCAGAAAGGTGAAAAGAAAACGAAATATGGAGACTTGTAGGTCGATTAAAGGTCAAATGAATAGCAGGTTTCGGCACATATATTGTAAATGCCATGGATGCAGCAGCCAGCACTTAGCAGATGTTGAAAAAGACTATGGCAGTGGATAGCTTCTGTCTGAAAACCATTCTAAATGTTTTGTAGTAACATATGTTACTTACAATGCATAAATATATGTTTGCTAGGGTTTTTTTTTTTTTTTCTTTTTTTTTGCACTTAAATTGTAAGTTTGCCAAGAAATGAGTAATTCTTTAAATACCCCCATGAGGGGTACAGTGGACAAATTGAGATATTTTAAGTGCAATTAAGAATGTTAATTTGATTATAATGTATGATAACATTAACCTAGTCCCTAGTGCAAAAATTATTGTAGATTTGCTAAATTAATTCTGGAAAATGTTAATGTTTTAATTTATATGTTGTATTTCATGGTTTGTTATGCACACTGAAAGGGAACCTGCATAATGTGAAAGCAGGATATCTCGTTAATGTTCAATGTGCGTTCAGGAACCTCAGGAATGACCCCTGCTGGACATTTTGGCTAATACAATATAGACATAACCATTTTAGCTATGACATTCGACACAACAAAAAAAAACCTTATAAATCCTTAATTGCTTCTTTTCTCCTTGTAGAATTTGGACAGGCATTTTCCCATTGAAAACCAGTGTAAAGAAATTGTATTTTCAGAGATTATAGGTATAGTAGCCGGCCTACGAGGCAGTAACAATAGGGGATTCGACGGGAGAAGGCAAGCAATGTAGAGCAACACAACACACGTCGCCTACAAGTTTTGTGTTCTATGTCAAACATTTGACTCGTTGGGTTTGGATGGTTTACCGTCTAATTCAGACGAGATCTCAGACGTGGATGAAATGTCAATAATGCAGCAATGAAAAATATTGTATCAAAAGGAAATACTTTATTGGTATTACGGCTGTATTAGCAATAAATAAAAATAGCAGGTCTTTTAAAAAGGAGATTTTTAATTTATTGAAAGGTGATATATTTGTGTATATATTGTTGTTTTTTATTAATTAAAACATTTAAAATCTCTATCTCTATATACTGTATCTCTATTTCAAACAGGTTTTATATATTTGTGTTTAATTGAGATGAAACTAATTAACTTCGACAGTATAGATAGACTATCTGAAACCAAATGTTTATATAAAAAATATAAAAAAATAGAAGCATGTAGGACTTATTATTACTTACTTATTAATGTATTCAAACTTATATAAATTATTGTAGTCTCAAAACCATCAGTTCAAATTTTCAAAAAATGTTAAATGTAATTTCAGAATAAAACTCTTCAGCCTCTCTACATGTATCACTGCAGCAAATCTGATATCTTATATATTAGACACACATAGTATGTTGAGTCTATTCAGTGCATTTACAGGAATCTCAATGCATTCACTGATCACAGTCAAATATAACATCAAATAAATAAATACTATATCCGCATTTCATCCCTTTCTACTACCAATGACAAAAACATCAATAGGTGCCAGGTAGAAGAAAATACACTATTTGTTGTCACTTATGTTTCGTAAGGGCCCCAACAAGAGTAACAAATATCTGTATCAATGCTCCTCTAGTAATTATTATTACAAGATTACAAGATTTTAGACATGAAAAGTTATTATAAAATGATAGTCTGAATGTTGCGACGATTAAAAAATTAGATATTTTTGCCTAACATGTTAAAGAGCTTTTTCAACAGGGCTATAAATGGCTATCAGTGGCTCAACAGTCAATGAAGGTCGTCGTTGTCAATTTGAGAGGAGAATTCACACACTAACATTAAGCCTCGTAAAAAAGGTCCAGCTCCTCACAAAGTCTCTGCAGCAGGTTGATGGGTTCATTGAGGGCAGCAGGCATGGACACCCGAGACAGGTCCTTACCTAAGTTGTGTGTAAAGTGGAAATGTTCAGTAGTTCTCAGTTTATTTTCAGTTTTCAATTTCTAAAACACAAGCTTCATTTAAAAATATGTGTAGTAGGCTAAATCAATTCTTATTAAAAAGGTGGGGCTAACAATTATAATTCAATGCGCTTTTTCACAAATGCAGCTAATATCTCCTCGTGGTAATGCTAGCTCTCTGTTCTGTGTGCTGAAAAAGTAATTTTGTGTTTCTACACACCCTGGCTTTGTAACTGGAAAACAAACAAATTGTGGTCCACTAGGTGGCTCCCTTGTTTTGTAATTTAAATAGAGATAATACTTAAATGTTTAAAGTTTTATTTGTATATACTGTAGCTTTAAGGCATACAATTACCAAAAATGTGAATTAATGAATTACTGAATTAATGTAAAATGTATGTATTAATAGAATGGTTCAGTATATAAAATGAACAAAGGTGAGAAACAAAACAGACAACTATAGTAATGGCAAGTGTGTCATTACGGCAAGGTGCCATGCCTATGTTATTGTAGAGGATTGCCATGATGCCCACGTGGCCATTGTCTGGACAGTGGGCAGGCAGCATTGTTCGCCGTCCTGTACTCTAGGCAAGAACATAGTCGGGGGCCTTAGAGAGACGGGCACGGTACTTGCAGGTGGTTGATACTGTACAAAATAATAACAAAATTTTTATTATTATCACAAAAAGGACACATTGCAAAAAACTGCATAGAAATAGACATTAAGTAAATCCAAGCTATCACAAAAAATATATATATATTATAACAAAATCTACATTTGTTCAAAACAGTTTTCAAAATGTTTTCAGAAGAACCAGTTCCAACCATATGCCACTTCAGCGGTCACACCGACCTGCTCTCTCTCACTCTGAAGACACAAAACTCTTACCCACCATGGCCCTCTTCAGGCTCAGAGTTGCTGGTGGTGCGTTCACTAAGTCCTGATTCATCAGACACATCAGAGGAGCTGCCACAGAGGACGTCATCACTGGCGTCAAAATACTCAGAGTCGACTGAGGGGGGGCCTCGAGACAGACCCCTTGCTCTGGGCTGAAGAGAGAGAGAGAGAGACTGTTTTATAGGTAAGAGTTCCACTCCCTTATTGCGTGATAGACTAGCATGCCCAAAACCCAAACATTCCTCCACACCTCACTGATGTTTAAAATACAAATGTGCAGGGGTTGGAAACCACTTGAACAAAAGAGTGGTGTAGGGGGAGGAGTAGTGAAGAACGACAACCACTCAGTGCACTGCTCAGGTGTGGAAAGGCATACAGCTTTTGATGTTTCAGACCAAAGCAACAGCACTGTAACAATGACTTCTTCCATAAGGGTGGTCTCAGACACAAAAGGAGGAGTGTCCTTTATTAAGGTTAAAGTGTTTGTTAGTGTCAGAATAGAGAATATAATCTTATACACCTCGACCAGTGTGTTAGACTGGTGGCCGTTGGTTCCCCAGGTTTCCTGAAGCTTCAGATGCTCTTGAGACAGGGTTTCGTGCACCGACTTCAGCGATGTCAATACTGACAGGATAGAACAACAAAAGCAAATCAACAACAAAGTTCAAAGTTCAAGATGAAAAGACACATATAAGTTATCTTATCTATCTCCCCAAGGCGTTGTTCTATTACAAACCAAGTCTGTCCCTCACTTTTCTTCCCTCCCCTCAGCACTGAACTTTCTTCCTAAGGCTGCCATACGCTCTGACCTCGTAGGGACACGGTGCAGATTTCCTGCTGTATCATCTTGCCCTCCAGGGATATAGCGGCTGGGGGGGACAGCTGGGAGAACACACAGTCTGGAATGGAGGCGACTGAGCTGTTCAGGTGGCTGGATGACAGCTGCAACAAGCAGGGAAGAGACGAGACATGGAGGGCCAGCTTGCGAAGCACAGAGCCTACTTACTCATTGACACTACCCGTGATTTAGTCGCTTTGTCGCCATCACTGGTGGGCGTAACTGCACAGTGCACTGTCACTCAAAGGGGAACTTATACTGTGTGTCTGCTACGAGATACAAAATCCCTGGCAATGTGAATGCAAGGGTGAATGTAACATTTCCATTGCTGTTGGTAATAATCGATATTATTTCAGCACAATTTTAATATTAATAATAATTAGAAGGACCCAGACAATAATAAAAAAGTATTATTTTTTTTTGTGTGAAATGTTGCTATATTGTTGGGCGCCTCCCTAGGAAGGTGTTCCAGGCACGCCCAGTTGGGAGGAGGCCTCAGGGAAGACCCAGGACTAGGTGGAGAGATTATATCTCCACACTGGCCTGGGAACGCCTCGGGATCCCCCAGTCAGAGCTGGATAATGTGGATCCAGCTCTGACTGTTTGTCAGAGATGGATTTGGGGTCCCCTGCTGGAGATGCTGCCCCCGCGACCCGACTACGGATAAGCGGATGAGGATGGATGGATGGATGGATGTTATATTGTAAAACACAGTTGGCCTACATATGTGGGGATAGGAACAGGGTTGTGTAGTCTTTCTGCAGCGGTGACTCACCGATTTGGTTAGCCCCCGAATAGGCTTTGGATTAGAAAGAAGAAGAAAAAAACATAAACAAAACAAAAAAACATGCAAATTTTGTAGATTGTGATGTCATATTATCCAACCGTTTCTACCCATTTTCTAGTGCTTTCTAATTACATATTTATTTTCTTGTTCTTAAATGCGAAGTACAGTTTTGACAATCATAAAGTCTTTTGTTTAGTTTAGTAGCTATAGCTAGTGGGAAGACCATTCTTACCATTCCCAGGGCTTCTACTCTGGACATTGTACGAGAGTGGCCCCATATCTTTCCTGACCTCGACTTCTTAGGCTTCTCTAGAGAGAGGTTCTACACACAAATGCACTTTCATCATTTTATTCATAGTTTCACTGTTCATCACTTGTGGCATGTGTTATATACAGTATATCAAATAAAAAAATGTTGAGTTTAGAGAGCGGCATCACTAAATATATGTGTAGCCTATACTGTGTATTATGCCTAAATGACAGAATTTGACCATGTTGTGTGTTTGATCTAGTTCACCCTTTGTCAGCTCAAATACTGTATGCAGTTCAAACCAACTACAACTCCACCTGCATGCTAATGATGCGCTGCACGTCTCCATTGCCAATGGCCTGGCCTGCCTCTATGGCCTGTAGCCTCAGAACAAGGCAGTTCAGCTCAGATAGATCCAACTGACAGCGATTCAGCTCTGTAAGGATATATGAAGAAATACATTTCTATAAACCTTGGCTAAAGTCTTTGTTCTATTATTTTATTTTGTAAAGACGCTAGTTCCTATTTAGGATTATTCAAAGTTAAACTTGCACCAAAAGCTACCTATGATAGGCATCACTTTATACCTTCAATGCAGTTGGCAGTGTTTTGGCTTTGCTGTAGCCATGCAGTCACTTTTCCATTCATATAAGTATTGGCCATGGTCAGAACCTGTGAGGATCCTGCCATGTCTGCTGTATAGGCACCTGTGGTGGTGCTCTGGTTATGTGGGTATAGAGACTGGTTAGAGATGAGAGGAGAGGAGAGGAGAGGAGAGGAGAGGAGAGGAGAGGAGAGGCTTACTTGTCTATCTGCATGCATCATGAAATGTACAATACAAATAATGTTTAGTTTTATTCGAGTGTACTGATAATTACTGAATCTCCAATTCTCTGATATAGTCCCGCCACTGTTCCATGGCCCAAGGCCTGCAGGAAGCCATTTTGAACATGAGCAGCCTCGTTCTTCTTAAACATGCGGTGGGCTTGTAGCTTGGTAACCCAAATATAAAAGAGGTCATGATTCTTTGCCTAGATGAAAGAAATAAAGAACATCATCTGTAAATGAAAAATGTAAATGTTTGAGATATGATTTAAATGTTACAGCTGTCAAAAAGCTCTTAATTTCCATCTAGGCTTGAATAAATAGAAATATTAAGAAATAGAACCCCACAGTAATGATTACTAGTATGTTTTATTAATAAATACATACATTTCAAACAAGCTAATTCCATTAATATAATCAAATAATACATGTAGAGGTGCTCTTACCTTAACGTGATACAGGACATCACCTGCATCCAAGTCGATTCGTTTCAATTTTTGGTTTATTGACATCACTGCCAGGCTTATGTCTAAGGAACCTTGTACTCGTCCCCTGCAGATCTTTTGGAAATAAACGTCGCGTTAAGATGTTTCCCATTCGTAACATTTCTAGAATCCTTGTCATACCAAACGTAAAACATACAGTATGTGGACACTTACATCATGTTGATTTTTGGAATACCGCAAGATCCCATCTTCCAAGACAAAGTATCTCTGAAATGAAGGAGGGCCTATCTATCAGTTTAAAGCCTTCCCGGGATGTATAACATGCTAATTCGGATCGGATTTGCAGGAATAGTGGATTTCTCACCTTGTGCCAACCTTTGAGTGGCCACTTTCTCTTTTTGAGGAGGTATCCTTCACAGTTGCCAGGGGCGACAGGGACAGTGTCCAGAGCACTGTCTCCTCCTACCTGTGTGTCTACAAGAAGGTCGTTCATAACCACCCAGTATTTGACGTTCTGTGGGCCAGACACACATTTGTGACAGATCTTGCACACTGCTTCTTAACTATCTGAATTCCAACTGATCACAATAAAATACTATATATGTAGAATAGCCTATACACTTACAGTATATAAAAAATGTACAGTAGGCTATAACCGCATTGATCAACTGTCTAAACACTTGCTACAAGGACAACAAACGTATTAACTTAACCTGAGAGGTTGAACAGATATTGCTACATGTAATAGGAATAGGTTAATACCACAGACTTTTGTACAAAGTAGTTTCATAGTTTATGGTAAATAATTAATAAAAACCAAAACAGAAACGGCTTCTGCTCCAGTGATCTCAAAGTGACCAGACAGTGTTACTAGTTAGTCATCACTAGACTTACCGATCTGGAGTGACGAGATGAAGCAGTACTGCTACTCCGTGAGTGGGGGGTCTTGTTCCATGTTGGAGATGACTTCTCCAGCCCGCTCATTGATTGGCTGTGGTTAAGGTTGAGTGTAGACCCGTAGGAATCCATAGGATCTGGTTGGAATGGTTGGTTTGCGATCAGCTGTGATCCCCTGTCGTGTAAGGAAGATTAAGGTAGAATATGAAAATACTGAATTCATTATCAATTATCAGTAAATGATGTCCATAAAAGTCAATAAAAAGAATACACAAGCAATTATCCAGCACAATATCCTAGCCTTCGCAATGCATTTCCAATGTGTGGGGCTTCTGAAAGATCACCCATATGGCATGTTTTCGTTTTGATATTAGTTTGACTTTAGCCAGCATTCTTGAGAATGACTTACATCATGTATACTGTATGTACCTTAAATATGTGAATTAGAATTCCTTGTACACGCAAACTACTTATTGTCTTGAAGTGTTTAATCGGTTTTGTATCTTCCAAACAGACATAATGCAAGACCCAGCTAGAAACAATATTTACATTAGATTACAGTATACTGTATGTAAAGTTTATGACATTGACCTTTAAGAATGAGGATGAGGAGCCTGTGAAACCACTAAGCCAAAATGAAAGCATTACAGACTGAACTGACTCCATTAAAATCCAGTTAACTAACAGAGGTGAGTGATGAACAAAGCCTGACCTGTCCTCAATGATAACCTGAATAAACATCCTGGATTGTCAACTCTTAATACTGGATAATAACCTAATTTGTAAGATGATGCCTTTTAAAGGATTGTTTGTAGCCTATTTCTAGTTTCTAGTCTAATAACACAGTAGATGTACTGTACCTCATGACTGTGTCTGAGCAATGTAAAATGTTAAATTTACATTTATGTAAAATAAATTTAATTAAATAATGGGAAAAATGTTTGAACTTGAAGGTAATATTATCTTTTACTCATAACGTCATTGTATATTCACAACTACAACGTGATCAATTCTTTGTGTGCAAACTTTACGCAGAGTGACTTTGAAGTTCACATATTATCAATAAATAAAAGCATACTGTATTGCTATGTCAAGTGAATGTAATAACACATATTCATCCATGATTTACTAAGGCAGGTATAGATAGCACTTGTGCAATAGGCCAGCACAGCATGCAAGGAGAAAGATTAACTGCTTTTTGCTAATTGGCTTTTCCAAGGATGTTTTTAGCTGCCTGGCACTTAGATATGCAGTAACAAGATCACAAGGCAGAGAACACAGACAATACAAACACATAACAGGGCCTATAATAATCAAGTCCGAAGATATCATTCAATAACATACTTGTACAGTAAGGGGATATAATATTATTTATATTATACACAAGATATAAATGCATTTTAAAGGCTTTAAAGTAATAACTGACAAAAACACTTGAAATCACGTAGGCCTATACAGTTGGCACATACATTTATGTGAATAGGTAAGATAAGCATAAGAAATCACACGTGAAAGCTAAAACCTATTTAGGACAATAGACCATCTTGGGGTACAAACTCATGCATATGGGCCTAGTACATCAATGCACTGTACTGTTAAGGGGCGGCTTTTTACGTAAGGACTGAGTAACTGATCTAGGTGTGCATAAGAAACAATATACAGTAAAAGGATTTGCACTTTTCAGAGCTTTCTTACTCAGAGAAGACCACCAAGAGAAGCATCATAACGCATCTTGCAGTGATACATTGGACATATGGTTCATAAACAGGACAGGACACTGATAATTACAGTATGCAACATTTTACATGAGTTTTAGGCTGAACGTGACCATGGTAACAAGAACAAGTAGTTATAATGCAAGGTTAGGGTTTGTTATGACTGTACATAACTAGAATTATCTAAAAGTCTAAATGCATGCGCATTAGATCATATTTCTGTACGTAGGTCTCATGATTTTGATAAACTCAAACCAACTAACGTGCACAATTTATAAAGACATCCTATGTCTAGGGATTCCTCAATGCTCAGTACAATCACAGTGAACCTTATTAGGCTGTAGTTGCAGGTTGGAGTCTACTCATGATGATACCCATACACTGATCTGAAAGCTTACCTCAAATTTACCCCCATCATTGTCGATTAGTAATTAGTTAGTCCGATATATCCAGTGGAACTTGTGTCATACGAGAAATAGAACAGACTAATCATATAGTTACAGAAACTGCATTTTCACATAGAAAATGTACTAACAACCAATAGGCTTACTACCACAACTCTACCTTGCTTGCGCTGAATGGATAAGAAATCCAAGGAGAACTTTGAGTCGCCGTGCACATTGCGTCCTTGGCTTTATCCGCATTAGTAGGAATTAGCATCTTTACCTGTGGGGCGGTATCTGTTCAGCTCTACACGTTTTCTTGCATGGGAATTAGCTTGTACGACTCTGGTTTCAAACTATAATGCATTGAATACATTTTGGCATAGCCATTATGACATGGACAAAACCCATGTACTCTAGTACAGTGGCTATAAATGTCTAGCCTACAATAATAGCATTGGCACATGTTTGCAAACTATAGCATTGCATTTCAACTTACCTATTACAGAAGTGCTTTATATTTATTTAAAGAAAAATACAATAAATAATAGTAATACACTTAATGATATGCTGTAATTAATATGCTAATTAAACTGAAGATTTGTGACAACTTCAGGAGTCTTCTCAACAGTATCCTACTGTTAACTTCTTTTATTTAACTTTTACAAGTTGCCAGCTTCATTCATACATGAGCAAATTGAGTGACTAGAATGTATTTCTAATTGTATTGTTAACAATAATAATATAAATAATCAAAACATTGAATAAGCAGACCAGTTAGATAGTATTTCTGTCCATGACATTTCAAAAAGCTTATGGGTGCTGAAAGAAGAGCAATTATGCACTCAGAAGTCTCTTCAGGTCTACAGGCTCTCTTCATCCTGGGAATCCAAAGCCCATGTGTCGTACTGTATAGCACGCACAGCCTTTCAACACAAATTCACGCAATTAGGAGAAAAAGCCTACTTACTTCTCCTTTCTCAAGTATTTGTCAGACGTGTCAACTTTGATATTAAATGACATAGAAACCTCCATACACGTGGCGGAATTTACATCCCCTTTTTATTCCAAGCAGCCACATACTTCTTTCTGAAAGATGACAGCCTCCTTCACAGGGGTAACATTTCTACACTGCCTCCTCTGTGGGGGTCTCTGGGCTCTGCTGTTTGACGTACTGCTGGAGCAGGGCTGAGAGGAGGGCTGGGTTACGCTGGAGCAGAGCTGCCGTCTGGGAGGTCAGCATAACCAGCCCACTGACTAGCTCACCTTGGACAACAGTCACTGAAGGCAGCTTGGAATAGCTCACCACCCCCTGGGCACTCAGCAATGTGTTGTCTATGCAGGCGCCTGTTGAGACCAATAGGAGGTTTAGAGTTGTAGAGGTGGCTACAGGCGCATAACATAGTTAATACATTTGCTTAATGGTACGTTTGTGCTGCTAATGGACGTGTGTACTAAAATAACAGAAACACAAGTGCAATTACAAATCAGTGACAATAACAAATGCTTTGAGAATCTTGAAAATGTGTTGTTATGGGAGCAAACCCCCCCCCCCATGTATATATACATACATATAAATATAGATATATATATATACACAGACACACACATATATATATATATACACATATATATATAAAACAAATTAAGCCCTAAGAATAATGTTGAAACTTCATTATTACCTATGCTCCTACCAATTATTTCCTAGTATTATATGGTGTTTAGATCATGTATGTTGCTGTCATTATCCAAAGAATGTTGATTGCATACGACAACTGGTGTAAGTCTATTTCTACATCCTCCGAACATTGAGGGAGAGATCATTATGGCAACATACATAGCAGAACCATCTGCTGGCTGCTCCTCAGAGACAAAAGCATTTCCTTTGCTTTTGGCTCCTTACTGACAAGAAGCACTGTGGGTCCGATGAACACAGGTGACATGTTTTGGTACATGCTACCATTCAGGAATGATCTCATCACCTGAAAAGTACCAAAATGTGTGTGAGATCAACTCGTGTCCAACGCTTCCATGTAGCATTACAGTAGAGGTAATAGCTGAATATAGTTTAGTAGACATGTCTGTATGGTTTGTAAAAAAGATCCACATAGTTAGTGTTGAGACAAACTAGCCTTACCTGGTTTGGGAAAAACCTGACGGTGATGCCATGTTTGAAAAGTCTGTTCTTAAGCATCATCATGTCTTCAGAGTTTGAGGCATTGTTTTGGACCACAGCAATCATCTTACAGTCCTCAAAAATACTCTTCAATTGCTTCTTTTGAAGCAAAACCAGACCACTTTCCTGATGATGGAAGAAATAATTAATAAAAAAGTATGTGCCTAATAGATAAAAATTAAGAGACCGTCACCAAACACCAACACTAAAATGTTTAGGCACCCTTTGCAAATAAAAAAAATGTTAAACAGTAAAATTATACATTTTTATTTCTGGACACCTTTCAATATATTTTTGGGTATGTATCAAGTGATAAACTTGCAATACTTTGTATATCTGGAGACTGAGGCATTGAAAGGTATGTAAACATTTAAGAACTTGAAAGGAGCAGTACATACAAGACATACCTACAAAAGACTTACCTCCTGAATTTGTATATGTTCCGATGGATAAGCACCAGGAGGCACTAGACGTTTAGGAGGGATGTATTCGGTTACAGCCAGAAGCTTCTGTTTGATGATGTGCATGGGTTTCCTGTGGCGGGTCACGGCTTTGGACCCGTGGCGAACGATCTGTGTCAGTGGCACACATCCTAAAAGCCAATGCAAGTCATGTTATTATAGAATGTGGGAGAGTTTATTTAAAAGACTATGACCAAAGTATGGTAGAAATAACCGACTGCAAGCAATTGGAAGCCATGTCATTTCCAGTTAAACTTAACTCATCAAATTAATGGCATGGTACCATCCCAAATTGGCAAATAACATGCAGAATGGCCAGCCTTGCTTTGACAATAGTACAGTACACGACATCACTATTATTTACCAATACTGTGGGCATCTTAATACAATATTTATATTATATATACCGTAATTATACTATAAGTTCTGTGTTTTTAGCTCCTTCCATTCTTTCTGAATGACATATTAATTGTTGTAGCCTACACTCTCCAATTAACACGTTTATATATGTTGCATATCTGTCACAACGCCTCACAATATCACCTGATTTAATTGATACGCTCAAATATAGTGGTTATACATTTAATGCATTACCCTGCTTAGGTAACGCTAGCAACTTTCCACACAAGGTCGCCGCCATCTTTGCCAGGAATGGACAACATGATTCCAGGCTTAATAATCGAATTAGGACATCTATCGATGTGATCTGTGTATTTGTACATATTTTTGTCGCTATGTTCACCAGTTGAACTCTGCCTTGTGCTTTACGTAGGGTTAGCCCTACGTTAACCCTAACCCACGTATGAAGAATACAACCATTATAATAATATATAATTTAGCAAATGTCAGTGGACTGAACGTTCTGAACGTTCAATTGACTTTTTAACTGAACGACCCGTTTCCTCGAAAACGTTCTTGTTACTTTTTCTCAGAGGGGGTGCTGGGAATTTTTTTTTTTGTATTTTTTTGCCATTTGTCATTGGTGACAAGGAAATATAGCCTAGGCTATATGCTCTTACCGTTTTTAAGTAAATAAAAACGACATTTGTAACATTGGACATTCTAGGTAGTTTGTCTCTTTAACAGCTGTGTTCAATGTAGCTACAACTGATAGGTTAATGAAATCCCTCTATCAGTATTTTAGCGTGCTATTGGTTTAGCGCTGACATTATCCGCAGCGGTTTTCCTATACAAACGTGAACAAACTTAAACTCGTTTTGGAGAAATGTACAAGAAGTGCGATTGGCAACACATAGTTTGTTTTAGAATGATACAATATTACAAATCCAGGTCCCCCTCGATAAGGATTTGGGATTTTCTACCGAAGCAGTCTTAATAATCGAATTAGGACATATATCGATGTGATCGACTTCTACATGTATTTTTGTTAACGCTGTGTTCACCAGTTGAATTCTGCATTGTGTACACGTGAATACAAAAATATAGTATAGTTATGCAAATTTAATTGCAAACCCTTGCAGATGCATCGTTTTTACATACCGCTAACTATCAGTTTTTGTGTGTTCCCTAAAGTATGATACGCATACTCAGTGTAAATACACTACGGTATAATTTATTTGGGAAACATATCCAGTCATATTCGTCTCTGGCACCGTCTTTCTTGACAAAACCGACATCAGTTTCTACAGCTATGGATCTCAGTGACATGAGGAAAAAATACAAAGGCGACAAGGATGTAAGTATCGAGTTGGTTCAACATTCGGATATAAAAAGACTTCAGTCAACTATGAATTACCTTGCTAGTTAGGTCTACTATGGACGTGCGTGTTTAATCTAATTTAGAATACATAGCCTACTACGGCAAACTGTATGAAATACATTGGTCTGGTAGCCTATTACGACAAAGTTGTAGGCCTAAAATGTCACATATATATCCAGAACCACGCAGCCCCTTCAAACTCTTCGAAATTCGACCCGATTAAATTATGTAGATTTTTTTTTTATTATTATTTTCTTTCATAGTGCTTCGAGGAAGGTCAACTTGCTTCCCTAGACCCAATCAAGCAGTTTGGAAACTGGTTTGATCAAGCCACAAAGTGTCCAGAAATTGGAGAGGCAAATGCTATGTGCCTTGCCACTGCCACTAAGTAAGAAACAAACTCATATAGCATACTCCTAGGCATGTATGTACTTTGATATTCATATTTTTTGTAATCTAATATTGTTCTCTAAAGGGATGGGCACCCATCTGCACGCATGGTTCTGCTGAAAGGCTACAGCAATGAAGGCTTTCGCTTTTTCACTAACTACAAGAGTCGAAAGGGCAGTGAGCTGGTAGTCATCTTTGGAACAATGTCTTCCTTTTCTCATTGTCTTAACTGACTTTGTCTTTATTTATTACTCGTTTTCTTCCTGTGTATCTGGAACCTTACAGTCATACATAAGTTATACAAAATATATTAAATATGTTTCATTGTCCACAGGAGAGCAACCCACATGCATGCCTGGTATTCTACTGGGAACCACTTAACAGACAGGTAGGAACACCGATTATCATGTTTTTATCCAACAACACTTCCCAAATGCCATTACATTTTCAATACCAGTCGGGTGGTCGTTGGGGATACTGATGTACTGATGGGCAGTCACTGAAAGTAAACGCAAACATTGCATTTCTGTGTGCAGATTCGTATTGAGGGAGATGTGGAGCGTATTCCCTACCACATTTCTTGTGACTACTTTAACTCCCGGCCAAAGTGCAGCCAGATCGGGGCTGTTGTAAGCAGACAAAGTACACCAGTTCCTAATAGAGATGTAAGAACTAACTGTTTTTTTGTTGTTTACAAAGTGTCTCCAACATCAATCAATCTTACCTTTTTTTTTTAATTTATTTAAATGTTTTAAAGATATCAATACAAGGCAGTGACAGGCAGGCTCAGCTAGCATCTAGTCTATATTTTGCAGTCCAATTATTATTTTAGTCTGCTCTTAAATCTGAATGGGGATTAAATACGAGAGACACTGAAGCTCCTGGTGAAGGATGTTTGCACTTACAGGATGGAATCAGCTTTCATTAGTGATACTTCTAAACTGTTTCTGTTTACAGTACCTAAGGCAGAGAAATGCAGAACTGGAGGAGGAGTATCGAGACACAGAGGTGCCCATGCCTGACAATTGGTAGGTGGTGTGTACAGTATGATACATTGCCCTTGGGTTCTCCCAACGACGCTTGTGTTTTGATATATTTGCCCTGTACTGTATAATGTACCAATATTAGAATATCATTCTCTGTGTCTTCAAACAGGGGTGGTTATATAATCAAGCCTTACTTAATAGAGTTTTGGCAAGGTCAGACCAACAGACTTCATGACCGCATTGTGTTCACAAAGCCAAAGAATGGAGCGGCGTCCCTGGAAGAGTTTCAACACCCCGCAGAGGAAGGCTGGGTGTACCAGAGACTGTCGCCTTGAAAATAACTTCTATATCTGCTTTGTGTTTCAGCAGTCTGGTTATGAAAGGTCAGCTATTGGGCCTGGAACATAACTTTATCACCGTGTTTTAAAGATGTATGCTGTAATTAAACCAGACTGGGGTGATTTATTGATGTCAGTAGGGGTTTACAAGTATATTTATAAGTATTTACAAGTATAATACACCCAAGCTAATTTATAGGAATCTGTAACTTTCTGTTTAAGAATGCACCTTAATGGAATACGCCAAATGCACTGGCTGACCCAGAAGAGTAAAGTCAGCATGGATGCTGTTGGCTGATGATTGACATTACAATTGGTTATTCAGTTGTTTTGTTTTAAGTAGTATGAAGCACAATCTTTAGTGCAACAGTCTGTGCATAAATTGCATGGCTGTTTTCTCTTTATTGTTGATGTTGAACTGCTCCCACGTGTCATAGTGGATAGGGGCTCAGTCTTATTCCAAGTGGCGCAAACTGCCTTTTATTGGTTGATATAGAGATAGGCTCAGTTTCGTAGACATGGGGGAATAAAAGCCTTGTCCTAGACTTAGAAATCAACTGAGATCATTGAAATTGTACTTAATCTAGGGCTAGGTGTAATCATTGTCTGGACACTGTTATCGATTAAAAGAGCATCTTAATATATTACTGTGCCAAGGTTATTGTTTGTATATACAAATGGGTTTAGATAGGTAAGCATTGAATGAGGAAATATCTGTCTGTCTTTGTGGCATAACTGTGAAATGGAGTCCATAATGTACAGTCGATATAAAGTTTGCACACCCCTGTTAAAATGCCAGGTTTTTGTGATATAAAATAATGAGACAAAGATAAATCATGTCAGAACTTTATCCACCTTTAATAAAACTGAAATCTTCGAGGGGAATAAAAACCTTACAATAACCTGTTGTGTGCACACCCTTAAATGTATACTTTGAAGCACCTTTAGATTGTATTACAGCACTTTTTGGGTAGGAATCTATTAGCATGTCAAATCTTGACATGGCAATATTTGCCCCCTCTTCTTTGCAAAAGCACTCAAAATCTGCCAGATTGCGAGGATATTGCCTTTGCACAGCCCTCTTCAAATCACCATACAGATGTTCAATTGGATTCAGGTCTGGGCTCTGGCTTGGCCTTTCCAAAACAATCTTCTGGTAATGCCATGCTTTTGTGGATTTGGATGTGTGCTTTGGGTCATTGTCGTGTTGAAAGGTGAACTTCCTCTTCAGCTTTCTAACGAACGCCTGAAGGTTTTGTGGCAAAATTGCCCTGACTAAGGTTCTGGTTCCAGCTGAAGAAAAACCACCCCAAAGCATGATGCTGCCACCACCATGCTTCACTGTGGGTATGGTGCTCTTTGGGTGATGTGCAGTGTTGATTTTACTCCAAACATACCTTTTGGAATTATGGCCAAAAAGTTCAACCTTGGTTTCATTGGACCATAACACATTTTGACACATGCTTTTGGGGAACTTCAGTCGGGCTTGGATGTTTTTCTTAGCCACCCTACCCCATTGCCCAGTCATATGAAGAATACGGAACAATGTTGTCACATGTAGCAAACAGCCAGTACTTGCCAGAAATTCCTGTAGGCCTCTTGGAAGCCCCCCTGACAAGTTTTCTTTTTGTCATTATACAAATTTTGGAGGGATGTCCAGTTCTTTGTAATGTCTCTGTTTTCACTGTGTTCCATGGTATATCTAATCCAGGGGTGCCCAATCCTGGTCCTGGAGAGCTACTGCCATGTGTGTTTTAGATGTGTCTCTGCTTCAACACACCTGATTTGTGTGTCATTATCATGCTTCTGCAGATATTGATAATTCATTCATAACCAGTATTTTCCAAGAACAACAAAAAGGACTATGACAACACATTCATACATTTACTAAAAATAAAATAAAAATGTCATTATACATGCTCACATTTATTTTTTTATAATATACATTTAATACACAATTAAATGCAACATCACCACAAAATGTTTTTTGCTATTAACATAAAAGGCAAGGTTCTACAGTATGTAGATTTAAATATAACTATAAATACTCTATATTATTATTATTATATTACATCCTATAAAATGCCAATGATCTATAAGGGAGAGAGAAGTGAAAATATTGACTTAAACTACTGAAAATACTAAATTACAATTTTGTTTTCAGTTAGGTTTTTTATTTTTTTAATGTAATTTTTACATTTTATAATTTACAATTCTGTAAAGAAAGAAAGTTTGTTGTGTTGGTTGCCAGCTGGTCACCAATTGTTATGGTATGACTGTGAACCACAGCTTAGTTAGTTAGTTAGTTAGTTACAGTTACAGCCACGGTATTCTTCTCTTCTTTCTTGTTTTTTAAGCTCTCTTCTAATCAATTTGAGTGTGTGACACAGTGATGTGTCACAACTGGTATACATCAACATTGGGTATGCAATGCATGCAAGCAGATGCGTTACTTCTCAGTCTGTTTGTTATTCTTGTGGTTCTCCACACTGAGGTGCTCTGGGAAAAGATTAGGGTTTTCTGCCAGGGTGGCTCGAATCTTCTTCTTCTCCTTAAAACGACCAGAGTGGGACACCTTGACATGGCGCCCCTTGGTGGCAGATTTATCCACTATCTTCTCTAGTCTGGCGTTCAACTGGCTGTCCAAAGGGTCTGTGCATGCAGGAGCGTTGTTGCTAGGGTGCTCTTTATTGCCATTATTACTGCCATACTCAGCAGGGATCTCATATAGCACCTTGGCTTCAGTTTTCTTCTTGCGTGAGAAGGTTAGTTTCCACCAGCTGGGGTCGGCCATAGCACTGGCAGAGACAGAAGAATTGACCTGAAAAACAAAGCGTATACTCCATTGAGAATCATTGGCAGGATTTATGCTTCTGTTTCAACTGTGGGTAGCAATTTAAATTGTTTATCAGAGAACACAGATGTTTTTTATTTAGATGGCTGTTAATACCTTAGTCTAGACTAGACATAATATACTACTCATTAGCTCACACAATATTCCAATACATTAAAAACATGTCTGCAGTATTTACACAATGGATGTAGACTGTATGGTTGGAACTGTTTTAAACAATTTCTTGAAATTGTTTATTTATATATATATTTATGTTTTCATTGTTTGAACAATGTTTACTTGAACCAGGCAGTGTCTGAATGACAAAGGATGGCATACATATAGTGTACGTATTCCAGGACCAAGCTCAGAAAGCAGACAGTAAACGTGGGTGGCTTCTTTTCATCTATGGTGCATATCAGTGATTAGGAGGTGAAACCTAGTAACTTAGCAGAGGAGTACACCTGACACCCACTTTAAGATGAGAAATTAATGAGCATCTGAGTATCATCTGTCCCTCCCATGTGATTTGATATGAACTCAGAATGAAGACCTTTAAGCTGATGAGGGGCCTAACTGTTTAAAAGTGATGCAATATGTTATGCATTAATAACTTTACAAATAATATGAATGTCTCCACACATCAAGCAACAGTGAGTCGGGCTTGTTTAAAAGCATCTTCAACCAATATGATCTTGCTGTATGTATATTAATTGTAAGAACAATTGTGGTCGTCTTTGTTCTGTATATTGTACGAATAAGGTTACTTATAGATATTGTTAGATTTTCACAAAAAATCCTAATTTAGTTAGTACACATTTTTACTTGCCATAAATTAATAATAACATACTACATTTTGTGTGCAGCAGGACCTTCTTGTTTGTATTTTATAGGGTCTGGAAAACACATTTTGATGTTACTGTGGCCATTTTATCATGGGGTCTTATGCAAATATACAGTACATGGCCTTTGTAAGAACTCTTATCTGAATAATTTGATGTAAGGCACCTGCAGGCGTGGTGTAGAGGTTTAGGACAGAGCGTGAGAACAATGGTTGGATTAATTATCTAACTGTTGTGTTCTTGCGTAGAGGTGACAGAGTAATTTCTCTCTTGAGTTAGATCTCTTACAGGTGTACTTTACTCTAGAACTTTACTTGCCTTATTACACTTATTTCTGTCATTGTTGTACAGAGGTGAAAAATCTCTGTAGTTTGCTTTTGTGATTTAGCCCCATGTGTCAGATGTGTACATTGGTTATTAGCCAGACATTGTTATTAATATGCTTCCTGGCATTTAGAAGGGGCTTACAAAAAATGTATTGTTTAAAATAAAAGAATAGTATAGGGTTGCAAATGAATAGTATATGATCTCCAAAGCTCTCTCTAAGTTAAATGTAGTTTGCCTGGGATGTTCTTTTGTATTAATCCAAATCAGTTAACATCATGTTACATTATGTACACATTATGTAAAAGAATTCTGTGTTTGACTTAGATGTGACCTTTGAGGCAAAAATGTCTGTTGACATAAAGGAGGCCTTCCATAGGTCTTTTTAATAAGTTACCATGTGTTCTATTATTTGCCGGTGAGCTGCTTCGCAAAGCCTCACAGATCACAGCAGGGAAATAATACTTATTATGGTTGGAAATCACTAACCAAGTTCAAAACTTTTCAATGGCTGGCCACACTGTTTGAGCTTCAGGAAGTATGGTCCAAGGGCACCTCAGACCCTACTTTCCTCATTATTATTGAGTTGGAATTTTGTTAGACTCTCAGGTTTCAACTCTTGTGCCAGTTACTGCTGACACAGAAGAGCAGAGTTAAATATGTTCACGTGCTTTCATAGCTTTAACACTGTGCAGCATGCTTTATGTTTATGGGAGTTCAACTTTGCATTAAAGTTCTCTATTTCTATTATGTCAGTATTATCCCATTCTCTGGCAGTGTTTTAACTGGTCTCATATAGACTTTTGGTCACAAATGTGTTTTGCATAAGAGCATATTACATCAGCAGTGCAGGTAATTGTGAAATACTTCCAGGCTATATAAAGGTATAGTCCACTTTAAACTAAATTAATATCAAACCTGTATAATTCCACAATAAAACAAACACCCATAATGCAATCTACACTATCAATAGATAAATAAATAAAACACTTGTTTTGTTTTTTTTACTACAATTAACAACGGTATTTACAAATTCCACCCAGTATTAAATCCAGTATAAATGGTACATACAGTATACTTTATAATTAATATTCAAAAAAGAATTCTCACCTTGTAAAGGATGAGGAGGTCTCTATATTTCTAATGGAGATGTTGTTAAATATGAAACTGTCCTGCCATGTTCAGAAGTCCTTTAACTCCTTATGCTCAGTTTACCTCTCTTTCTCTTTAATTCACATTCAGGTGAGCGGGCACAGGTGCATCATCTCTCTAACTCTCCTTTTGTCCCTCTATACTCTCTGGCACTGTGTAGCCTGCACCCTCTCCAAACACACCATCAAGGCCCGCCCATGGTGCTTGAGTAAATGTTCACCATGTGATATAGTGAGTCTTTTATTTAGGCTGTTCAAGTCCACTCCCAAGATGGCTGACATGAACTTAGTTAAACATGAGCGGAACAGCGTTTGTAATGTCTGTGCTTTCTCTTCCTTGTTTGATAAATATAGACTTGATTTGGGCTCTATACTGTAGGCTATGAAGGGAAAAGAGAGAGAAGAGGAAGGTTGCAGGTTGCAGGAGTGGCATGCCATGAAAAGGTCATCTGAATGAGGAAAGTGCTCCCACTATTTTGCATGGGATGCGTAAATCACAGAGTGAATGGATGCTTCATTTGCAAGTTTGGGCAACATTCAAATAAGATGAAACTGGCCTCTTTAGGTAGGACAGAAGCATATGTCTGATTGGAATGCTAAGCCAAATTTAGTTGAATACAGTCCAGAACAAATGTCACATAAAAATATTTCTTCATGGCCCGATGCCAAGAATGTGAATTTATGGTAACAATGGAAACTAAAATAAGAAGTGGTTGTATAAAAATTAAGTATATTGTTTAAAAACAGATAAACACATACTGATGACTAATTGTTACTACCAGTAGAATCATTAATAAATACTAATGGCAGTAAAAGTAGCATAACCCCAGACCCGCTCCCCAGCCACCTCAATCTCAGTCAGAGAATGGAACCCCGAAGACATTGACAGAACGAGCCTA
>JAODUE010017403.1:0-25071 GCA_027564755.1 Amblyopsis hoosieri
AATATTACGATTATTTGTTACCTGTGATTATACACTAATAAATACATATTTGTGAATACTATATTCAGTTTCTGCTACTGAATCCTTCTAAATCTTACATAGTGTTCCTTTAATGGCAGGACCCTATGGGTTTCTCATATTTCTTGCTACTGCCTCGATTGTGTCTTATTACCTGAAGCGTAGTTTTTCAGTTTGGCATTTTAACTCCGGGTGGTTTACTTGATTGGTAATGCGTCCCATCACATAGTGGCTTTTAGAAATTTCTCAGATTTTTGTTAGAAATCAATTAACGAGGAGGCAGCTTCACGCGATGTGAAAAATATCTTGACCCTCAAAATGGCGGTGTATACACCGTCATTGTGGAAGCAGGGGGAACAGTGACAGGTCAGAATCCTCAACAGAGAATAGATTAGATTAGGACTGAAGGATGATTATACTGGCTGATCCTGATCTAGTATTGCATTACATTAATGTAAACAGAATTAAGTTCAAAAGAATTGTATCACAATTTATTTTTTTAAAGATTTTGAAAAAGTTATATTTTGACTAAAATAATGCAAATACCATACCGATGTAATGAAGGCTTAGCCTTTTCTGCTGTTTTCCTTCTTGCAAATATCACACTGGCATACTCATATGTAAATCAATTTGTCCTTCTGGAAGCACTGCAATAAAAACTGAAGCTGTCCTAGTTTTTGCTGAGACCAACTGCTCTAGTTTGCCTCAGGGAAGAGAGACAGAAGTGTCATCACTGGCTGGTTTTTATTCCAGACCATAATTACATGAACATATGAGAGAGGAAATAGTGTTACATTTTAAGTATTTTGAATGTGACATTGTGTAATGAGAATTCCAGCAGTACTGATGGAAAGTTTTTAGGATGGTAGGTTGTCTTTTGAAAATGTATTTCACTTGGCTTATTCCAAACTAACAATATATTATTATATTATATAATGCTTTATGTATATTAGATGAAGCATTCCCTAAATATTCCGTATTACTATACATGGATTTTTATATCAGTGACATTGTGTGGAAAACTACCATTTAAAATCAAGTTTGAATCATGTCACATTGTCTACAGTCTACCAATACAGTTACATGCAACATCTACAGAGAACAGTCCTGTTTACAATTTGAATCACTGACCTTTAAATATATAATTATAATATAAACATTAAAAAAAGCAAATTATTTTGCCATCCTCCATACAACTGTACTGTTGACCAGTTTTAATCTAGTTTTATAATTCCATTCATTCTAATTTAAAAAGTTTTCTCTTTTTTAATCTAGTTTCATACTAAATTTCAATCTAGGTGAGACTATTAATATGTTAATATAGTTGGTATTACAGTAGGGTCAATGTTGTGACGTGTCTTGGCTTGTCCCACACAGACACCTCATCTGCTTCGGAGGACGAGGGATCGCTACGGCGACAGGGACGCCTGGCCACCTCCACGCCCTACCAGGGCCACCCTGCCGTGGAGCACTGGTTTAACCGCGTCATCCAGGGATCCTCCACTTCCTCCTCAGCCTCCTCCACCTCATCGCACCCCGGGGGGAGGGGCGTCGCCAACAGCAACGCTGTCCACACAGCCCTCAATGCCAACGCAGCTGCCACCGCGCTGGCCGACTTCATGGCACACACCCAGTTAGGTCAGTGACACGTTTACGTGTGCACATGCGCACACACGTGCACACACACGTGCACACACACACAAGCGCAAACGCAAGTATCAACACCACAGTAGCTCACTGCGTTGACCTGGAGATTGAAATATTATTTGTCAGTTTTATGGTTAAACCACCTTTAACCGCAGACAGTGCCATATTGCATTTTGTCAACAGTTTCCTGTGGGGAAAATCTTTTTTTTTTCTTCTTTTTTTAATAGTTTGTAAACATCCAACTCCATTGAATTATGTCACACTTTTTTTGTAAACTACAGGGACTTACTGGACATCCTAGTTCCACCCCAGTTCTGCATTAAATACAATCATTCTAGTCATCCTGGAAGACTCTCCCATCTGAACATTCCTTATTATTACCTAATTGTAATCTGCTAGTTATAGTTGTAGTATGTAGTAGCTACTTCTTTTAACACTTAACACTTAACACTTAACACCAAGAACAATTCCTATACATGTGTAAATGTTCTTGGCAAAAAAGCAATTTCTGATTAAGCATTGTTTTTTCTATCAGCAGGGGGAGGTAATTCCCCAAACGATGAACATAATTTGACAGGTTATTTAATACAATTTCTTTGTATATTTGAAGTGGCATTTCCAAACACAAATTCCGGTAGCCTCCATGATTTGGTGTTTTAGGGGCAGAGACAACTGCAGAGATGGCTATTACCGTGTAGAGTGGGATTTGCTGCACAATGTACTACATGAAGGTTGCAGAACATCTAGAAAATATTAGAGCTACTTTGGCTTCATTAACAATAACAAATAAAAAAAGGATTGTGTTTTTGGTGTACAATATTCAGGAAATCTGGGATAATATTAAAATGGCATTGTTATGCATTCCTCCATTCAGAAGTGTAATTGTAGCAAAAATAGAACAGTTAATGTAAAATTTTTCTTGACTTGCTAATAAACAGGGCAACACAAGGCCATAGATAACATCGGAAAGCGCATTGTGTAGCTCTGAATAGTCTGCGACGGCCTTCGCACTTTAGACGTCTGTGTTTGACTGCTTGACAATATCTTCAGAGGCCTTATCTTTGCTGATTCACATTGGCACATCACAAGGCCACACACAGAGAAAGCAGTGGCGTTATAGCTTGCGTCTTTCTAATTAGCAGTCTGCTGTCTCGCTGTCATTCAGTTGTACGGAAGGGCTCGAATATGCCTCTCCATCCTCTCTTATGCAGTATGAGAGCGGACGGGTTAATGAGATTCAGAGCATTTATCTCCCTCCTGCTGTTGCCAGCAGCATAGCTGATGGTGTTTGACTTGTGTGTGTGTGTGTGTGTGTGTGTTTGTGTTTTGCTAGCAGAGACATAGCTTATTAAGTTGGAGCTGTCTGATTTGTCCCAGCCTGTCTCGCTTCGAGGTCCCTGTCATAAAGCGACTGGCACTGCCTGTTGCTGACTGGTGCTGTAAATAAATATCCATATAGCCCTCTTCCTCTTCCCTGAAGGCTCTGAGCACTCTAGCTGTCATTTACCTTTGAAACGTGTGTAGTGACATCCACCAAGGCTGTGATATGACCACCATGTTCGCATCGCATGTTTAATGCAAACCGGCTGTGTCACTAGTGCCTTTAAAAATAAAACAAAAAAAGTTTTTCTGTGTTGTGTTCCCTTTTTTGTTTATAGGCATTTCCCACCAGTGTTGAATAACGAGTATAGCATCGTCTAAGTTCCAGTTCTGTGTAACATCTTTGTGGGGCATCCACGAAGTTGGCGAAGATTAACACAAGGGAGGGAATAAATGGAGGCTTTCATAATATGCTCAGACTTGCCTATTAATCATTTTACGCAGGCATCTAGTTTGCTGTGGATAGATGTTTTGCCAAAGGGGATGCCTTTTAAAACCAGATAGAAACGTTCATTCACTATCACTGAGTCCAGTTGTTTAACTGTGAAATCCATCCAACAGCATGTTCTAGCTCTAGCTTATTTATTTTTGCAAAGTTTTTCTGGGATTTTCCAATTAAAAACCGGCATCCAGGCTGTGCCAATAGTTGTCAATCAAATCATTAGTAAATGATTAGACCACTTTCAACCAATCAGACTGACCCATATGGGGCCGTGTTTCAGGCTGCTAATTGCTTTTAGCACCAGCTGAACTACACTCTACTCAGGTTTCAGTTGAGCGTTCTCAGACTGATATGCAGAATGAAGGGAATCATAAAGGTGGAGCTTTAAGCAGGCTGCTGTAGCTTTAAGACGGTTGGTTTAAACGTACAGTAGAGTCACTCAGACACCAGAGCATTAAAGTAGGCCAGGCCTGTCTGACCTTTGAACCCCCGACGCCCCGCCCACCACAGATAACCACTCGGCCCCCCCTGACGTGACGGGGCTGTCGGAGCGGCCCTTGGTGCATGTTGAGCGGCCCCAGGTGGGCTCGGTGCGAGGCCTACCGCGAGCCTACAACCACCACAACACCGTCATGGAGACGGCCGATGGTGAGTGTTCTGTGGCCGCTTGCACAACCATGCGCGCACACGCACACACACTCACCACATACACGCACACACGCACGCACACACACACATGCACACACCTACCTTTACACACACACACAGATGCGTGCATACGCGTATGCACACACACACACACACACACACACACATACAGTTTACCTTCCCCTTGCTGTTTGTCCCGCTGTCTGTTCCTCTGTCCTCTGTGTGTCGGCCAGCCTGGCGCTGACTGCAGACTGCCCCCCTCCCCAACCGCCCGTGTGTTGCCATGGTAGCATACTAGCCCCCATTCTTGATGTTTCTCTCTCATGATGGTCTGCCCAGTATATTTGCCAGGGAGCTGTTCATTGAAACGCTATCAGAAACACTCACTTGAGCCAATTTGGTGCGCCGGGCATGGCATTAACGCTAACCTTGAATCACCTCCAGTATTGCTGCGTCAATTCTCTCTAACACGCAGCAGAAACCTGAATGGTGTGAAGTGACTGTGATATAATATATAGATGTGAGCTCCGACATGTCGTTCCATGACTCAATGCAAATAGATAGCAGCATCCTGTCTTAGCTAGCAGGCTAGTGGGCATATAGCATTGTCACCTAGCATTATAATTCAGTATTCTGACATAGCTAGCAGGCTAGTGAGCATATAGCATTGTCACTTAGCATTATAATTCAGTAGTCTGTGCTGGTTTTTCAAAGCTGTTTTAGCATGAAAATAACCTCATGGTTCAGTTCCATGTGTTAGCTCATCTGTGTCAGTCTGGCTGTCCTGTGTTTGCCTCTTTGTCACACGCACGCACGCACGCACAAACACACACACACACACACACACACACACACACACACACACACACACGCACACACAAACATTTAAATCCAAATGTGTCTCTTCTCCAGGGGATGAGTGGAGGAAAGGAGGAGTCATCGGTTTAGCGGATGGTATTTATACGTATTCCTCCAGCTCTATGCCCGTCTGTTATGTGTGTGTGTGTATTTTGTTTGTATGTTTGTGTTGTCCTTTACCTCCTCTGTCACTTATAGCAGTCGCCAGCATCGTGTGAACATAAGCAAAGCTATGTTCTGTATATTTGTTCTGGGCTTTAGCTGTTGTGTTTCATCACCGAACGCACGTCTTCTCTGGAACCTACCTCAGTTTATCTGGTTTCAATTGACAGTTGATGACATGCTGGTTTGTCAAGGTTGGCTCGTCACTCGTTATATTCTCTCACACTACTCTGATCGTCCAGCAGTGTACAATGGCTGTGCCACTGTCAGTATAATACTGACACACAGCTGGTGGGGAAAATTAAGACAGAGAGCGACTTGAATTCCTTCTGTGAAATGCCACCGAAATGTGATTTATTTTATAGTTCTATTAAGTAAGTTCGACAATGTACGCCTGTAAACAAGTGTTTTGAGTTTATACGGATTAAACAGTTTGGATGGGAGTTATGATGCAATCATTACGCTCAAAAGAATCAATCAAATGCAAGCTGTCAATTTTCCTAAAAGGTGCGTGTGCGTGCGTGCGCGTGCATGTGTGTGTGTACACCTCCAGACCTGAGAAATAGTCTAATCAACCACATTTCCTCTACACCTGTGTGGGTAGGTGTTTAATAACAGTAACACTTTCAGTGTTCATGCATCCAACGTCTGCAAAAACAAGTATTTTTGAAACACAAAATATGTACATCTGATGTTTATTTAATCTGTATTATATGTACTTCTATGTATTTCATAGCATAGCAAGCAGGTGATGTGTAAATCTAGTGAAGTCATTAATATGCAGCCATGAGACAGGCGTGACATATGCCTGGCTGTAATATAAATGAATGTGGTTCTGTGGTGGGTGGAGTTAAGGAGTTAATTTGGTTCCTCCCTGTCTGGAGCGTTCTAATTGGCCCATCAGGTGCCGTGGTGCCCTTTGGCCTCCAGACACCAATCACAGAGCCCCAGACCCTAGGACGAGACGGGCCAAGGGCCAAGTTTATAATAATCCAGACCAGGCAGACCTCATACAGCTGTGGCCCTCATCTCATGTGACTGTCTGGAATGTCTGAGACAGCCCACGCCCCCCACAAATCTAGCTAACTATGAGCTCATAGTAAAAAATGAATGTCCTTCTACTAAATGTTTAGTAACTGACTGTATGCCCTGCCCGCCCATTCTGTCTCCATTGTTTATTGTCCTAACTCTCAATATCAACTCTGTTTGTCGCTTTTTCGGCTTGGCTAAGATGTGTGTCTTTGTATTTCTGCTTTTTGAATATGTTCCTGCCTTTTTATGCGCTCAGTGGAGTGAAAAATGTGCTGACTGACAAGCAGGCCTGGAGTTTTGTCATGTGATCTCAAAAGCACAACGCAAAGATGAGCTAAAACGGCACCTTTTGAGGTGCCTCATGCATCACTTATTGCTGTTGCTAGGCAGCGAGGTTCTCTCCTCATCACCGAGGTGTCCAGCCTCTGAGGCCACACCGAGTGACTGTAGCGAGTGTCCTCGTTGACGGACAGGTGTCACCGACCCTCGGGCAACCGCAGAGGTCATCCAGCGGCGTCTTGATTGACAGCTGGGTGTTGGTTTTCTTCCACCTCCCGTCAGGACGTGGCACTAACCTTTTCTCACGTCCATTTTCCCTCCCATCTATTTCACCCGTCGCCCGTGTGTCCCATTCCCCTGTTCATCTTCTCCCAATGTTCTGCCATGGACCTCTCATCTCTCCCCCTTCCCCCCCACCACATCATCCCCCTGCCCCTCCGAACCATCAGGTGTTCCCGTCAACAGTCGCGTCTCGTCCAAGATCCAGCAGCTCCTCAACACGCTGAAGAGACCCAAGCGTCCGCCCCTGCGAGAGTTCTTCGTGGATGACTTTGAAGACCTTTTAGACGGTAAGCATCTTCCCCCGCTGCCCCGTGAGATAAAACCTGCTCCCAATGAATTACACCGTAAACGACGTCTCCGATGGGTCACTCCGAAAGGGGCCTTCCCTTGGCCATGTGCCGTTACAAAAAACACGTGAGGTTTGTGTGGTTTCTTTAGGTTTGAAATATGTGGAGGTGGAGAACTTTCACATTAGATAGACGAGTGGGGCACCTTATGAATCAAATTAGGCAGATTTTGTATTGATTTGTCGCTTAGGTGAGTTGCCAAGGGCTGCTGGTCATTCAGCTCTAATTACAGGGCTGGTGGTTACAAACTGGACTGCAGGCTTAGCTGGCAGGCTGGTGGTCCTGGTTTAGCTGTGGGGGCTCTAGGTGTATGCAGGGAGTGGACAGGAAACAGTGGACATGTGCACTTTGACTAAAACGCACACACTGGCGGGGTGGAAACCATGGATGAACTGGTTACACGCACACACGCACACACGCACAGGCAATGTTTGACTCACACACACTAAAACACACATTTCTCACTTAAACACTCTCACAGATATGCACATGCTCTTAAACACTATTTGAGTTATGCACACATTATTTTTCTCACTCACTCAAATCACGCACGCACACACACACACATCCCGCAGCCATCTCTATGTTCCAGCCACCTCCTCCATTCCAGCCCGGGGTGTTTGGGTGGCACCCTGGTCAGTCTGAGTCCACCGTGTGAGAGCAGAGCCATGGCAACAGCAGGTTAAAGTGTATCCCGGACCACAACAAACAGTATATGGCAGCCATGGTGGTCTACTGGAGGGAGGGCAGAAAGAGCCCACAGCATGGAGACAGACCTGAGACACCCCTCCACACATGGGGAAGGAGGGGTTGGATAGATGAGGTGTGAAAGAAAGGGAGAAACCTCTTCAGACGTTTGGGATAAGATTGCTGAATGAGAGATGGAAAGAGGAGGAGGAATATTAATAATAATAATAATAGATTTTATTTCTAAATGCCTTTCATGATACTCAAGGACATCTTACGTTGAACATAGGCAAATATAAAGACATAAAAACATCTGATTAAGCTATATACATATACTGTATATACAGCACACACATGCATACAGTACAGATACATACGCATACATACAAAATAGTACAACATTTGACTAAGACAGGTATATACAGTACATTTGAGAAACAATGAAATAAAGGTACAAATAAATAATAGAGAGGGAGGAATAGAGAGTGAGGGGGTGTTTTTTGGAGGGGGGGGCAGTCAGTTAGCAGAAGGACGTGAAGATAATACACAGCTTGCCAAAATGCTGCGTTTTTATTTTCCTCCCTTAATTTTCCCAACTCATGTTGTGCCCAACCTATAGTCTATTGTCAGCCGTTTTCTCTTTATTCCAAGCAAGATAAATATTTACAGGCAGGTAATGGAGGTACGCAGGGCAATTTTGAGGGGTGTACTTCTGGAATAGTAATTGTGACTGAGCAACTACTTTTCGCTTTGTGGCTAGAATGATGAGAACATCTTGTTGCCAGGTAACAATCTTTAGTTGATACCTTGTCTCCTGTTCCTTACAGCTCTTTGCCTCTAAGAAGGCTCTGTGAATCTACCTTTGTTCTATTGTAATGTAAACGGTTTACCGGGTGAGCGTGTTTCATAGAGACCAAGGTTATTTGGTTGCGTACGTATTATGTACATGTCTAGGGGACAGGATGGTCTAGTGGTCTGGGTGGCCGGAAGGTCATGGGTTCAAACCCCAGTGTTGACCTACCTGTAAGCAAGATGCCTAACCCCTAACTGCTCCCAGTGGTTGGTTGCACCTTGCATGGCAGCAATCACCATCGGTGTATGAATGTGTGTGTGACTGGGTGAATGTCAGGCAAAATACTGTAAAGCGTTTTGGATAAAAGCGCTATATAAATGCGCCCATTTACCATTTTTTACCATGTCTATTATGTGCCTATCTTCTCAACATTACATGTTTGTGATTTCATTTGACAATAGTGACAACGACACACAAAAAAAAACATTCACTATCTTTATATGAAATATGTTACAACCGGTCCTATTTCATAAATGCAGTCCAGCAGCCAGACCCCAACCAGCCCAAACCAGAGGGTCAGCAGATGAGTCCGCTGGGGGGGGAGTCTCTGGGGGTGGTCACCAACTGGCCCCCATCCCTGCTGGCGGCGTTACAACGTTGGGGAGCCACCCAGCCCAAGAGCCTCTGTCTGACCGCCCTGGACAACGCTGGCAAGGCCGTCTACACACTCACGTATGGTGCGTGTCAGCCTGCCATATTGGAGCAATGCTTGTTTTATGTTAGTCTCTCTTAGGCTCTCTTTCTGTCAATAAGGAAGATACTTTGCACTTTCTTATACACTACGTATAGCGCTAGGTTAAAGCAGAGATTCCTATAGCCATACTAGGCAAGTCTGCCATTTGTTCTAGACCTAACATAAAGCACTCCAAAACCTAAGCCAAGAGAGAGCAATCTCTAAAAATGCACCGTAATGCACCGATACCCGTCTTTTTCTTTTCTTTCTAAATACAGTATCTAATTTAAAATGTCTTATTTGTGTAGCCAGTTACTCGTGGTTACAGTGTAAAATGTCTTCCCAAGCTCACAAAATCATCAAATCAATCAAAAAAGGAAAGGGATTCTGAAAGTCGGTGTCTTATTAAGATCTACAGTTGAAGTAACAATGGGGTACTGTAACGTCCATAAAATAGAAGACTACAAAAGCACCCATGTCGAAGGACATTGAGGTTTCGGTGAGACCTCCAGTGAAACATCATCAGCCTGTCATTTATGCGTGTGTGGTCTATGTGGGTAATGCATGCATGGTGCTTATGGTATGTGCACATCTCTTTAGGTAAACTCTGGACCCGCAGTCAGAAACTGGCCTACACTCTTCTGAACAAGCTGAGCACCAGGAATGAGCCATTACTCATGCCTGGAAACCGAGTAAGACATGCCATTCTCACAAGTAAATACAAAATAAATAGATAAATGAGAGTTAGAGAGAGAGAGCTTGTACATTTCATTAAACATTTAACAGGTTTGTACTGACAAAGTGTTGCTTCATTATACACAGTCATCCCATTTAAAAACATTCATGAGCTTTAATTACCTCCAAAAGCAGTGATGACCTTGATCACATAAAGGGAAATGAGAAACGGCAAGAGCTTAGGAGAGGGAATGGATGCATTTTAAACTGTATTATACAATAGGTCTCTTCATCAGCCTTCTAAACTCAAAGATGTGTTTGCCTTGGGAAATACAACAGTGTAGTTGCAGATCCTTCTTGTTCTGGCTGCCTATTCTGAGGGTGTCCATTTAATATATGGCGATAAAACAGAGGCTTTGTCATGACACCACATGCCATGACGAGTGTCAGAACACAGGCGTCAGTACGTACGCTAACAATAAGCGCTCAAATTGAGTGTGTGCGATGTTCTCCTAGGTAGCACTTGTGTTCCCAAACAACGACCCGGTGATGTTCATGGTGGCATTTTACGGCTGTCTGCTGGCAGAGCTGGTACCAGTGCCCATTGAAGTGCCACTCACTCGCAAGGTGAGACAACAACATACAGCCTCCCTCTTAGATTTGGCACCATTCAATCAATGTTCTTTATTCCCCCCCCTCGCATTTGATGAGTGACTATTGTATAAAGAGCACTAGCGACACCTGCTGGAAGGACAATGTACTAAGACACAATGTGTAGATGACGGCGGAGCCACAATCGTAAACACAGCAGTCCACATCTGTACCAGAGCTCAGATGGTGGAAGTTCCACACAGACAAGCTCGTCTCGGGTCATTTGTTGCGTTAAACATGACTGGTACAGCATAGCGTCAGGGCCCGTCACAGCGATTAACAGTATGAGGAATTGATTCACCACAGACCACAGGCGCATTAGTGCTTGTAATGAACGACAGGTAGTGCGTGAGAGAAGTGGCATGATGCTTAAAGGCAACTCTTCACTGGGGGAATAATTCCCTCTTACAGTACAGTCTGTCTGTCTCCCATATTTCACTAATCTTTTCATACTATCTCTTTTATTCCCACCCCTCTTATTCTGCGCAATAGAGCCTCTGTACTGATGAGAACGGCAGCATGCTAGGCTACATTAGCCTCATTAATTATGCCGTTTGCTTTGCCAGGATGCAGGAAGTCAACAGATTGGCTTCCTGTTGGGCAGCTGTGGTGTGACGTTAGCCCTGACTACTGATGCTTGTCAGAAAGGCCTGCCCAAAGCACAGACTGGTGAGGTGGCCACCTTCAAAGGTAGAGGTTATGTTTTGTTCTTTGTGTTAAAGGTGCACTAGTCGATTAGTCTGTCACATGTTGTTTTTGGTTGCTCCTCCCACTATAGAGCTCATAAAATGTTTGGGTTTCTATAACACAATAATGTGGCGATGAATGTACCTTTATTTTATTTATTACATATTTGAAGTATTTTATTCTCTTCATACTTTCTGTGGAGAATATGAATTAACCTTCAAGCTATCCCTCACTAGTTTGAGTGGTGTCATGGGTGTACTATGTTTACTGTTCAGGTTGGCCAAGGTTGCTGTGGTTTGTGACAGATGGGAAGCATGTGGCGAAGCCTCCTAAAGATTGGCACCCTACGATACGGGAAGCCAATAATAACATAGCCTACATAGAGGTTAGTGGAGTTTAGCTATAGTCAGAATACCAAGCAAGCAGCCAGGCCTCTTATCATAACATGCAGTATTAGCACAGACTGATTTTGTTTAATTTTGTAATTTAAAAGAAAGTAAACAGATGTAACATAGATAGACAGGCTGATACTGTTTGTTTCAAGTTAGTACTACAGTTTAGTATTGTGGTCAGGTAGCTGTTCTTTTTGTGATTAACAAATGTCATATTGAGCCAAATATCTCAGGCTGTTGAGCTGTATCTTTCTTCTTCAGTACAAGACCAGTAAGGAAGGCAGTACAATGGGAATCACAGTGTCCCACTCCGCAATGCTAGGTCACTGCCAAGCCCTCACACAGGCATGTGGCTATACAGAAGGTGAGTGGACAAGCCTATAGCTGTCTCTCCAGTGCCTGTAAATTATTCTCGCTTATTTGTCAACACAGACGAAAGAAAAAACTTTCTTTCTACCAAGGATAGTGGGATAAATAATATATGTGGGGGTTTTCAAGATTCATAGATTCAGCTACATCATCCGTTTGAATTGTAGAATAGGCCATGTTTGAGGAACTGACTATTCAATTGACTATTTACTATGTTGACTATGTTTGCAATCATGTTTGAGCATTTTCATAATAATATATGCTTTTGAAATTAAAATACAAATAAAAAAATAAAATAATAAATATACATAATATAAAACTATAAACTATAATTCCAGTTATAGTACTTACCTAGTGAGATGCCAACAATGTTGTACATTTGTCATATACCTTTACCAGATTTAAACCGCAAAAGACAAACTGCAAATACTTTCAGTATGCACATACATATGATCATTTTGAGTATAATGCTCATTGAATTCCCTAATACATGTCTTTCTCCCATGTGCTAAAATCATAATCTATTTTGATCTGGCTGGGCCAGGTTTGCTGAGAAAGTGAGAGAATATTGCACTCTACGATACATCCTCTCTCAGTGTGTCCTAGTTTCACCCTAAATAACTCAATAGAACTCACATAGACCCTACAGGCTGGGGTTTCTGGGGTTGGTGTTGCACTCATATTGTACTAAAAACTCACTGTAATCTTTAATATGCTAGACGCAGCAGCGTTGATACATTTATAAGAGGGTTAATAGCACACAGTCGCGAGAGAGAGGCTAACAATATGCTAACTACACACTGCGGGTATGATAGCATATCAGCGTGTTGACCTGAAATATATGTGTTGCCTTTCAGCTGAGACCATAACCAACGTGCTGGACTTCAAGAGAGAGGCAGGACTGTGGCATGGTGTTCTCACTGTGAGTGATCTGCTGACCCCCTGGCAGTGCTGATAAGACGGTTACATAATTAGCAGCAGAAGAGGCTCCGCCTTCACTCTGCTCAATAATAACACTGTCTAGAGTTTGATCAGAGTGTAAATGAGCTCATGCTAATGAAGCCCCCAATGGGCATAAGTGTCTAGGCAAATAAATCGAGGGCTTTTTATTTTTAATTTAGTGTGAATCTCTTTCTAATTTTACTGGATTTGCAGCAAAAATACTTAAAATTTGTTAAATTTACCCAGTTTAGCAATTTGTCTCATACTCTTTATCCTTTATATGTTCTAAAAAGTATGGAATTTCGGCTACTGAATTAAAAACGAATATAGGTGTATATTACACATGTTTAGCATAGAAGCCAATCCTCCCGTACTGTACATTTGTGTTGGAGTGAAGGAGTCTTCTGTGTAAACGTATAATGGTGACTGTTTGTTTGCATTGCAGAGTGTCATGAACCGAATGCATGTGATCAGCATCCCCTACTCCTTGATGAAGGTGAACCCCCTCTCTTGGATACAGAAAGTGCACACTTACAAAGGTAAGGGACAATGGAGCTCAACTTGTATTACATCCATAGCAGCCCAAAAAGCAGCCACATTGCATTTTTATTTCTGTGTAGCTACTAGCAAGCTGTTACAGTACATGTGTTTATCGTTCTCGTTCCTCTCAGAGCTCAGTCTCTGTGTCTGTAAGTGTGACTGCCGCTCTATAGTCAATTATGTTCCTTCATCTGTGGCATTATTTGATATTGCTTCAAATATGATGGAATAGTCACGTGAGGGATTAAACCCATAGCTTGGCTTAAAGAAGCTGTGTGTAGGCTTTAAGAGCTATACATATAGTGTCACTTGTTATAAATGTCAGCTGTCAGTGAGAGAAATCCTCTGTGACAATACCTGCCCTGGTTGATAGCCACCTGCGTCTGTTTAAGTCTATTTTGGTTTTTAGCACACCTGAAGATTCTGACCAATCATGGTCTCTTTTTCATTAGTCTGTCTGCCAATCACATGAATGCATGCACCCAGCTTTGTCGGTAGGCAGACGAATGGGCTCCAGAGGGTTGTTTATTATATATAATAAATGCATATATATAATCACACTCTCTCCTCTCTTTTTCATTTTTTTGTTTAGCTAGCTCTTGTTGCAACTTTCATATATACCTACAGCAGCTTTAGGTCACCCAACAGTGTTAGCTTGTTGCTATTGCCTTGAATACGTTTCAGGATTTATGTCAGGACAACACAGTGTTGGCTACAGTCACACTGTCACATTTAGTGATTGGCTGGTCGTGTGCATGTGTGTGCGTGTGGGCGTGTGTGTGTGCGTTCACAGCCCGGGTGGCTGTGGTGAAGTCGAGGGACATGCACTGGTCACTGCTGGCCCAGAGAGACCAGAGAGATGTCAGCCTGAGCTCCCTGCGCATGCTGATAGTTGCTGATGGAGCAAACCCTTGTGAGTGTGGGGTGGAGACAGTTGCCATAGGCCTGTAACTTCAGCAGTGGTTATAATAGCACAACATACATACAAACATTGGCTATTTTCAATACTGTATCATTATGATAAATGTTAATGTATGCAAAATTGTTTAAGACTATAAAACTAAATAAACTATTTTTTTTTTTATATTTTAAACTGCTCTTCAGTCAGACACTGATTTTATTTGTGTGTGTTGATTACTTTTTGAATGTATCCATGTGTGTGTGTGCGCGTGTGTGTGTGTGTGTGTGTGTGTGTGTACCACAGGGTCCATATCCTCCTGCGATGCCTTTCTCAACGTGTTTCAGGCACGTGGGCTGCGACCTGAGGTGATCTGTCCATGTGCCAGCTCCTCAGAGGCCATGACTGTCGCCATCCGCAGGTAGACTGTTGTTACTGCAGCCTGTTACAACAATAACACATTGCAGCATCAGCTGAGTCCTTCAGCTGAGCCATTCTCCACAGAGAATGGCTTTTTGCATGTTTAGTGTGTCGTAGTCAGTGTTGGGCAGTAACTAGTAACTAGCAGTTATAAACTAAGTAACTACTGTATGATACATTTTTTCAGTAACTAATAGTATAACTAATAACTATTTCCAAAACAGTAATAATATTACAGTTACTAATCCAAGTAATCCTGCATTACTGCGTTAAAAGAACTATATTTCTGGTCCTAGCAAATGTATGGTATGCTAATTGAACCAATCATCTGGTTTGAGAGGCTGCGATGTTTTCACTTAGGCTGATTGTTGACCCCTAAGGTTAATTATTGTTCCAATAAAGAGGATTCAATTCTAAAATGAGCTGGCTACACAGGTTGTCATTTTTCAGAGGGGGCGAAGCAGGGTACTGATTGTGAAAGTAATATAGTAATGTAACTAGTAATGTAAATAATTACTTTTAATACCCAGTAATAAGTAAAGTAATATTACTTTTTGAAGGAGTAATAAGTAAATAGTAACTTATTATAATTCCTGAGTAACTTACCCAAAACTGGTCAAAGTTGAGCTCAATTCTCAAATGGGGAAAGGATTTGTGTGCTAAATAGATGTAAGAGTATGATTAGATATTGATCTTACATGCATGACCTGTGAAATAATTGTCATATCCCACATTTCTTATTTTGCACAGTATAACAGGTCAATAATAAGGATATATTTTACACAGCACATATGTTGTGGTTTAATATTTCAGATACAAACCTGCATAATGGCAGCAGCAGATAGGAATCTACAGTAAATTGTTCTAAGGTAGTTACACATTCTGTCTCCCGCAGACCTCCAGAAATGGGGGTTCCCCCACCGGGAAAGGCTGTGCTGTCTATGGGCGGGCTGAGCCACAATGTGATCCGCGTGGACACAGAGGAGAAGCTCTCTGTCCTTACCGTTCAGGATGTGGGACAGGTCATGCCTGGAGGTATGCCACGTTGCTAACGGCTAACGTTAGCATCGTTCGCTAAGGTTGTTAGACTAACTGCCGAATTGATTCTGTTATTTCTGGATTGTACTGTCTCTGTTCAGTACTTGCTGCTGTTCAGACCCTTGTGACTTTAAAATGTATTCTAGAATGTTATTTAAAAGAATTATAAACAGAAAATCAAAGAGACGTCAAAGCCACGTAAGGACACATTAATGAAGTTCCTTTCACCAATAAGGAACATATGTTATCGTGGACAAAAAAGGTGACCGCAAAAATGTGACAAGATTTTCAAATTGGTGCAATTGTTACACTCTCTAACATATTAACAAAATGTTCTTCTATACATACTTACTCACCGTATGTCCTCTTCCATCGGCCTGATGAATGTGCGTCTCCAGCCCGGGTTTGTGTGGTGCAGGTTGAGGGAACCCCTTATCTCTGCCAGACAGATGAGGTGGGAGAAATATGTGTGAGCTCAGGCCGCACAGGCATCGCCTACTACGGCCTCCCTGGCAAGACCAAGAACATCTTTGAGGTTTGTTCGCCTCAATGTCTACATTTGACGTGGCACAGCGAGTGGTGCCACATTTCCAGTGGTGGCTGTAGCCACATTTAGTTAGATGTTACACTATAGTTACTGCTGTGTCATTATTATATAGGATTTAATTGAAAGGCACACTACATTAAATAATATGATATGAGATGAATCTCACAAAATGTATGTGACAATAAAAGCACCTTTACCTTTATATACTGTTATACCAGAATACAACACTGTAAAAGTCTGACCAGTATATGTTTGTACAGAATGTTTGGTCATTCTGCTGTGTTCCTTATACCCTGATACAGTAGTGTATATTCTTACAGACTATCCCAGTGACGCCATGTGGGGTACCCATCAGTGACCGACCTTACACGCGAACGTCACTACTAGGCTTTGTGGGACCGGTAAGTTCTGCCTCATATGTTCAGTCTCTGCATACTGATACTGCTATATGTGTAGTTAAAAACATGCTGACAGAGGAGATGTTAATCCTTTCTGTAAAGAGGGTTTTGTTTTGCTTACAATCATGGCACAACTGGTTTGTCAGAAATTATGTACATTTGTTAAACCTGTCTACACCCTTTTTCTTCAATACAATCTACAGTGTTTTAGAAAGGGAGTGAACCACTCTGGTGTTAGGATAACAAACACACCTATTGTAGGGCCACCTTTTATGTATTAGAAAACTAAATATGTACATTATTGTCCAGGGCTATTATTGTCACATCACTTATAGTAGCATACCCTTACATGTTATGTGAATGCTAAATAGTGCCATTTTGTTGCTCATTCTAGGACAACCTGGTGTTCGTTGTGGGAAAAATGGATGGGCTTATGGTGGTCAGTGGGCGGAGACACAACGCTGACGACGTGGTCGCCACGGCGCTGGCGGTGGAGCCCATGAAGTTTGTTTACAGGGGGAGGTAACTGACCAGGGACGAACATACTCTGAACACTGTTAAACCTGTTGTGTTGATGGGCAGTAGCAACACTGGTAGCACATACTGTAGGTACCACTGGTCTGTGATTGTAACTGCTTGATTCCTGCATGTGTGTGTGTGTGTGTTTCAGGATAGCGGTGTTTTCTGTGTCGGTGCTGCATGATGAGAGGATTGTGGTGGTTGCAGAGCAGAGACCTGATGCCTCTGAAGAAGACAGCTTCCAGTGGATGAGCCGTGTGCTTCAGGTGATCCACTGGTTCATAACAACGACAATACAATGATGGAAAACAATGTGGTAGTTTGAAATCAGAGGTGATTCTATTTTACATATCCGTCTGGGAACTTTGTCAGCCTGGTGTTGACAATTCATGTCATTGAAATAATTAGCAGGGGATTGGACCACTGTTAACAATGTAGAACAACAAGTGTTTGAAGATGATTGTTAAACACAGGCACTAGCAAACGATTGGACCGCCTTCGACAGAACATGACCCACGACGGGATGATTTTCACACACGCTAGCCCTGTGATACTATCTTGATCTCGCATTCTCTAGTTTGACTTCATACTGGCAGCCACAGGCGGGGTTTTGGTTTGGTGTTAGCTCGTGACAGACGGTGATAGACAGATGGTTCATCCAATCTCCTTTACCAAACCGATTCAATGGACGGCTCAGATGGTTCAGATGGTTGTGTGTAACAAACCACCTGATGCGTCAGGTTACTTAAAGGCAGGGTCAGTCATGCTTGCTAACTTTGAGCTCAAATCAAAACAGTATCGCTCTGCGGTACTATCACACGTAGAAATGCACTGTGAAGCAAAGTGTAGTGCTACGGCTTTGTTGATACGAGCGGTGTTCGCCACTTTGCTTATGTTACTATTTACGAAGCCAGGGCTGTGTGTAACATAAACGGCGTGAAAACGGAGGTAAGAAAGAAACAACAGGTTTTAATAACATGAAGAAGTACAAATAGACACATAAACAACGTTAGCCTTAGCTGATACAAAGAATAACCCGCAATGGGTGAACACAAATGCACAGTAGATAAGGACAGGGGAGCAATCACGGGACGAGGAACAGGTGAGGGAGGCCCTGATTGCTGTCAGAACTCCGGGGACGAGAGGGCGCGGCCCCACCGCGGGATGCCGGCATGACACTGTGTAGAAATACCAGATTATTTTTTCAACACGCACAGAGAACGGTAAAATAGCAAAATGCAAGGAGATTTTGGTTGAATTAGACAAAAACTGTATTAGCTTAGCATTTAGCTTGCAATAGCTGACTTTACCTTTAACTGTTTGGCACCAACTGAGCTACACACATGAGTGCTGATTGGTCTGGTTGTTCCCTATTCGACTAGTCTCAGCCTCTTTCATCCATTAGCACTACGTCACATAAGCAACTCTGTGCTTGACATTTGACGCATTGTAAGCTTGACAGCACTGAAACTGAGAAGTATATTTTCATTGGCTGTTACTGTAGCATTGTCACTCACAAAGTCCATATCTGTAAATCCGGTGCGACGCTAGTAGTAGCCTAGTTTATTTACTAATTTCAGTTGTTACATTTATTTTAAGCACTATAGCCTACTTATCTAGTTGAACAATACTTGAGAACAGCCAGAGTCGTGTTGGTAAGGTTCTCAACAAATTCCTCTGTATAAGTTTGACGTCCGACTTTGTCATTGAGTTACGTAGTTGGTTGTTGTGCATGTCAATCAAAATCCCTCTCCTGTCAAGTAGGCGGTTCTTGATGCAGTTAGCCAGCGCTGTGTCCCAGACTTTACGTAAGTAAAGGCTGGCTCTGCGAAACTACTATTCCACTAACAAGCGATTTTCAATTGAGAATTCCCAGACTGATATGTAAAGCGGAGCAAATAGTAGAGGCGGAGCTTGCAATACCAGGATGGTTTTGCCCAGGCTATCATCACTCACCCACTCTGTCTTGTGTTTTCCCAAACGCCCCTGTGTCCACACCCAGGCGATAGACAGTATCCACCAGGTAGGGGTGTATTGCCTGGCACTGGTCCCTGCCAACACACTTCCCAAGGCTCCCCTGGGTGGCATCCATATCTCGGAGACCAAACAGCGCTTCCTGGAGGGGGCGCTGCACCCCTGCAACGTGCTCATGTGCCCCCACACTTGTGTCACCAACCTGCCCAAGCCACGGCAGAAGCAGCCAGGTCGGTCCAAACAGAGCTACCTGTGGACTTGTGTTACATGCACTCAATAGTTGCCTTTACATGGACCCTATGATTTAGATTGCATCCTGTTCTATGACCCGATTGAAAGAAGAATTCTACCATGTAAACGATTAAACCCGATTACTTCCTGGTTGTGTTCTAATGCGCATGCACAGTCTTACATTTTGTGTGATGCCAATAAACTAGTCTGCACAGCCACTGTACATTGGATGTATTAAGAACAGTACAGTCTAGACAAATCAACTGTGACGCACGTGGGAATTAGTACCTTACCAGCCACGGAGATCTGTTGGCGGGTGTTGGCTAGTCTGGCAGAGCTGGACTATATGGCCAGTGTCTGGTGTAGCCAATACTCTGTTAAGGTAGCCAGGGCCAGTGTGTGCGTGTCTCTGTGTGCGCGTATTTCTCTCTGTTTCTCTGTGACTTCATCTGGCGTTGTACATTTGTCCACCAGTCACACAAATAGCATCACTGTCCGACGTAGCCTAACTAGAAGCTGGTTTTACCATTTGCTAGCGGGACACGTTACATTATGAGCTAGATCATTTGTGCATGTTTAACATCAATTCTGATAATTTGCGACGCCACTTGTAAACACCAGACCCGATTAGGTGACACACCATGTGAACAGGTAACCTGAAAGTAACCTGAAGTCAATCGGAAAGAGTCCATTCGGAAAGACTAAAAAGTGTTTATGTAAACCCAGCTACTGTTTGCCCTTTCTACCTTTATTCAGAGAAATTAATTAGATAATTACATAGCTACAATAATTTACATTTAGTTGTGTATAGTCTAATTCATAAAATTCCCCATAAATGTACCATTAATTTGCTTAGCTGAGAACATATCTCAAAATGCCATAAAACATAACTTTATATGGATATTGTATTGTGTATCTTTTTTATATGTAGCACAAGTACTGTACCATAGACGGATATGGCATGTATAGAATCATTTCCTTGTTATCTTTCTATTTGTTGGGCTGTGTTAAACGCAGCTGCACTAAATATATCGGTAAGCTTTCCAGTTCCGCTAATGTTGTTGTGTGTTTGTGGGACAGAGGTTGGTCCCGCTTCTATGATAGTGGGCAACCTGGTCGCAGGGAAGAGGATAGCCCAAGCCTGTGGCCGAGATGTGTCCCAGCTAGAGGACAATGACCAGGCACGTAAGGTAGACAGTCCTCCTCATTTTACTCATCCCACCCCCCCACATACACATACAGGTAAGGAGCTTTGATAGCAAACAACTCCTTGTCCAATCCCATGCCCTCTACTCTCCCTCATCCACCCATATTCCATTCCAGTTCATTCATTGGTTCCCAAGCATGCTACTCCCATTGTGTATCACCCCTGTCTTGTGCCATTATCACATTTATGTGTGTCTGTCTGAATGTCCCCTGTGTTTCTGCCTTGTCTCTATAGTTCCTCTACATGCAAGATGTTCTCCAGTGGAGAGCTCAGGCCACGCCAGACCACCCTCTCTTCCTGGTCCTTAATGCCAAGGTACCTGGCGCTTTCAGTCCATATACTAGAGAGCAACCTGGAGATATGCTGTAGGTCTGAGGTCATATATGTACTGATTTGTTCTTCACCAAATATGCAATCCTTTCTGATAGCAATACCCCAGTGGGGTATAAAGTGCTGGGCATAATGCCCCATTCAACACCAGTAATAATATAGAATTCATACATTTAATATTATACTAATGAATCGAAGCCATTATTTCCTAATTGTACAAAAATCTTTAAAACCTTAAATGCTGTTTGTGGGGCAGAATGATTCACGGGCAAAGAAATTAATCCCCAAAAGAAAAGATTTAGCGATTGATTTACTTTGAAAAAGGATTGCCTTGATATGATTCCAGCATATATGTTCTTAATTATGTGTGTGTGTGTGCGTGTGTTTGTGTGTGTGTGTGGGTGGGTGTGTGCGTGTGTGTGCGTGTGTGTGCGTGTGTGTGTGTGTGTGTGTGTGTGTGTGTGGGTGTGTGCGTGTGTCTGTTAACTCACCAGGGCACCGTGGCAAACACAGCATCCTGTCTGCAGCTTCACAAGCGGGCAGAGCGGGTTGCCATGGCGCTGATGGAGAAGGGACGTCTCAACACTGGAGACCACATAGCACTGGTATACCCACCAGGTAGGATGTGTACACAAGGGCGTAGGAGTATGTTTGACATTGGGGGGGGACACATTTTCTACTATAAATCAAAGCCCACCCATCCGCTAAAATAGTGTATGAATCTCTAGCGGCACACAGGGGTAATCTGAATTTATATATACACACACACATGTATATATATCACACACACACACACACACACACATACATACATGTAATAAATAAGTAGCCTACTATTACCAGTAGCCTATACTACTAAAATACCTTTAAATTAATCCCATTACCCAATCTTAATACACAATTTGAAACTGCGAACAAAAAATATATTCCTCAAATATAGCAAAAACGTGTATTGAGACATGGCCTGGGCCAGCATTTAAACAATAACATGCTTTAGACCAGAAAAGGTTTATGCTGTTTTCTTTACTGGGCAATTGAACCATTACCAAACAATACTGGACGTTTCTGCTTGTATACAGTATTTGATATAATTTCAATAAGATGTACTAGACTAGAGTAGCAATTAAAAGAGCGTAGCAACATATTTCCTTAAATATGTATGTTTATTATTTGAAAAGTCCAATAAAAGGTAATGCAACCTAAAACATAACTTTAAATATCAGTGCAATTTAGGTAAAACACAACCCACATCTTTCTTTTCATATTAAAAATAAGATGTCTGACATCTAGCTGAACTACATTGAAAAAAGTGTCTATTATTAGACAAGTCAATTAAGGTGCTAAATGTGCAACCTAAACATTGAACTACATGGTACAGATCACAGACAATGTTAAATACTTTACACAAAACTTGAGAATGAAAGTATCAGTGCAATTTGGGTTATACAGAACCCACATTCGCCTTTTCATATTAAATAATTGCTGTAATCTAATTGATCTGAATACATATAATTAAAAAACTGGAACTGGGATTCAGAAAAGTAAATGTGTACAAGATACCTGGTAGGTAATTTCAAGCCAGAGAATATGGTGGCACTCTATACTGTAAGGTGATGATGGTTTTAATATTTTTTTGGGTTGCATTATTATGCTGAAATGGGATTAAAATCATGACAATTTGCAACCATAGTTAACAGAAGCCCTTTATGACTGAGGGCACTTTCACACATAATGTTAGTTTGTTTTGTTACCGATCAGGAGCTGAATGACCCATTTACTGCTAAGTAGGGTGACTACATTATCTCATCAGTTATGTGACATATTATATTAGAATACATCTTGTCATTTTTTACCAGTTGAAATATCTGACTGTAGGGAGAACACACCCCATACAATTTACTTTTGGCAGATGTACACAAGGTGGAACATCTTGTCACATTTGTCTGTTTACAAGAAAACTGAAACATGCCTAATTAAGATGCTATTTGACGGGATGCACTAACCAGAACTAACTTTTTATAGCTGTTGAATCAAAACATTTTAACAAAATCGATAGAAAATACAAGCAAAGACAAAGACGCAAACTAGGCCCACTGTAGAAAAAGACAATAGGCGAGAATATGGAAAATGACCGTCCCACCCGGTTCCTACGCCAGTGCCTAAAATATTTGAAATTGAAATAATTTTCATTTGAACCATGATAAAGATAGAAACTTGCAACACATGCATAACTGATGATAATAAGCAAATAACTATATTAAACCCATAAAGTCCGCCTAACTAGATTTTTCTGTACAGTGACAATTTTGGACAAAATGTAAATATAATCTTAAAATATACCATAATTCAGATTTGCACGAAACTTGCAACATATGTGTAGAATGCACATCTGAACAAAGTATGATTTGGGAAATAATATAAGAGAATGAAAATATTCGATAATGATTAAATTATAATAAGATGGTAAAAACAGGTGTCATATTAGTAGGACTCCCTAACACAGCTACATTATAATTTAAGGACATGATTACTAAAATTGAGTGACAACATATCGAAGCAGTTATGAATTTGAGTCAATACAAGTATAGCAATATTACGTTAGCTAGTTTACTTCAGAATATCTGAATCTAACGTTAGCTAACATTAGCATAATGTGTACAACTAAGTTCATGATGTGTTTGCATCATTGCAAGACACTACTAATGTAAATAAATATATGGAAACTGGTAACCATGTGTAAGCGCTTGTTAGCTTTTTCCTGGCAAAGAAAGGTTAAAGATAAACAATAATAATTAGGTAAATTGAGGGCTTACGGTACCGGTCTTTACTGCACAGTCTACCATAGAGATCTTGTCTGCCAGTCTCTTCTGATTTAAGCCAAGCCACCCATTAAAATTCTGCCAATAATATTTGTATTTAATACAATTGTAGATCTGGGTTTCTCTGAATACTAGTGTAGTCAACAACAAAGCATAACCCGGGCATACTATATGAACATTTTGTTTGATGGATCATCTTCCATCGTTGTCCTTGATAGTATTATAATAGAGATGGTAGTTGTGTAGCTGACAGGACACAAATATGGCGGCGCTAACCTACAGATGGTATCTAATGAATATATTGCTATATAAATTGAAATTATTACTACTACTCAAATCTTTCTAGCATATGTAGCCAAAGCATAGTGGATGCTTTGTGCCTTGTTTCTATCAGCCAAGGAGTCCTTAGCCCGATAAACTTTAAAGACCTCTTACATAGGTTAATATAAAGATTGTATGCTACTGAGTATCAGGACAGATTACAACACTGCAGCCTAATCTTCAACCTAAATGGATAAAGATAGAACACTGCAAACTCTTCCACTCCCAACGTAACAACAGCTATATGTTGCTATCACCTCACCAGCCGTAATTGTGTTGGAATACCAATAGCCCGCATTTGTTATTATGGTTGTTGGATTCAAGACCGACGAGCAGTAGCGTTCGTACTTTGACAGGCATTTTGTCTAGGTACTGTGTATGTTGGGAAAAGCAAGTGATGAAGACACATTAGGAAAGGATCCGCACACCGGTTCCTCTATGACCGGACCAAATTAAAATGCACGTTTTGGTGCCTCATTTCGGTGCTAAATCTACATTGTTCTTTTTTTTTTTTTTTTTTAAACGGGGGTTCAAATCTAAAATGTGTGTATTAGCTCTATACAATTATCTGATACTACACTGGAGGTACACTGGGCATGCGCGTGCTGGTGTAAACAGAAAGCATTTTGTCAGAACATTTAATACTAAGGAGGAACAGCATGGCAAAAAAAATGCCTTACCAGATGCCCGTACCACCTCAACTGGCTCCTTTCGACGTGAAGGTAGGAAGTAGCGGCTCTACTCCGAGTTCCTCACGGATAGCTGAGCTTCTCACCCTATCTCTAAGGGAGAAGCCAGCCACCCT
>JAODUE010017413.1:0-25071 GCA_027564755.1 Amblyopsis hoosieri
ACACACACACACACACACACACACACACACACACACACACACACACACACACACACACACCTGCGTGGGGTCCACCTCCCCCTGGATTATGTTGAGGATGGCGATGTAGCAGTGGTTGGTCTGTCTGTCTCTGCCCGTGGACACCATGACATTTTTGGGCTGCAGGAGCCTTCGCATCACGTCCAGCACCGTGGTTTTCCTCACGCTGGCCACCTGCGACACACACACGGTGCTTATTGTGCTGACTTTGTTTGGCCACAACCCCCTTAGGCGCGCGCGCACGCACACACGCACATCTTTCACTGCACCATTCTTGGAGAAATATGATTGGTAAAAGTGCTCAAATAATCTTTGTAGAAAAATACATATTTCAGTTATCATCGTCATGGTTACACATCTGTGTAAAGGAAACAATATAGATTGTGATGACATCACGCCATCCTCTCCCCGTCTCCTAACGTCTGGCCTTACAAGTTGTCGTGAGGACATAAGCCTGTAGAGACCTCCAGGCACAGCAGACCGGATGAAGACGCATTGTGGTGTCGGGTCAGTCACACGGAGTTAGAACTCTTACACAAAGAGAAAACAACCCACCGATTGGTCAGTCGTGAGTGGTGTGTAGCCAGTCATGAGGAAGTGGAGGCGGGGCGTGGGGATGAGTGACGCGATCAGGCCAATGAGGTCGTTGTTCATGTATCCGGGGTAACGCAGGGTGGTTGTGCTGGCAGACATGATGGTAGACACCTGTGTGTGAAAGGGTTAAGTGAGGCACACAGTTTGATTGTGACAAGAATGGAATGCGGACAGCTTCCATGTGAAAAGCTAGACTGCGGACTATGTGTAACACGATGACTTATGCAAACTAAAATCCAGTCTGACTCGTGTGGAACTTGCCAAACTCGTTTATAAACGCCCGTTAGACGTTTGCCGTGAGCGTACAGCGGCTACCTAGCTCTCTGTGAACGCCTCCAAGTGATCCTGACCTGCAAACACTCACCAGCTGATTGATCTGGGAAAAGGAAGGATTCTGGATATGTAGTCTGTCCGTGGCAATGCGATTTAGAGCTGTGTTATCCAGCACCACCTGACACACACAACACACACACACACACTAGCATATGAAAAGGGCAATATGCACTAATGCTGAAGAAGGACTGAAAAGGTAATGAGACTCTTAAGAAGCAACACAGTGCAGTGCTGTGCAGGCTGAGCATAAAAGGCTCAGTGTAGGGACGGGACAGGGGCACCAATTCTTAGGCCGATTCTATTAGCTCTTAGGCTAATTTGATCAACATTAGGGACTTATGCAAGACCTGGGAGGAAGTAGGTATTAGAGAGAAAACACTATTAGACCCTCAGTGGATCTCAAGCCTAATATAATAAGCAATTTCAAACCAGGACGTGGTAAGCTACATTTGCAATCAATGGCAGTACTGTAGGTTACTCCTCTTATTAGAATGTTAGTGAAGACTAGGAACAGGCAATTCTACAGAAACAGCCAGGAAGAGGGCTTATTTAGAGGGCTATTAAACTAGCTAATGGCGTGTCCAACGGAAAAGTCTCCATATCTTGACTCTTTTATTACCAATTCTGTGTATTGTATGTCATATTGTGTATTTGTTATTTATGTGTGGATTGTGTGGCTATCCTGTACTCCTGTTGCCGAAAGAATTTCCCCTCGGGGATAATAAAGATTTTTTTATATATATATATACATACACACACACAGTATATATTTGGACAAACCTGCCTTCAGTAAGAACTAAGCACAAACAAATACATGGTCACATGTGAAAGATTAGTTCAGGATATTAAAATGCATTATGCTCAGTAAAACAATATAATATTACTTGTCTAACAATATTAAACTCATTTTATTTTCACAAAACTAGACTTAAGTCTATTGAGGCATCTAGTTTTAATGCAACATTTAATCAATCTGCATCTACTTGAAAGCCTGGTATTTTTTCCACATTTTGTGCCGTTTCGGGAAAGAAAAAGAAAAGAAACCAGTGGCTGTGAACCTGTAGTAGTAGAACGTGCTGCTCACCACACAATCTGCATTCTGGGTGAGGCGTTTCAGTGTGAGCAATGAGTTGTACGGCTGAACGACCACATCACTCATTTCGTCCTGGTTAGGGAACACTGAATATGTCTGTACTAGCTTCTTTGGGTACCTGAACACAGAGGCGGAAAACATGTCAAACTACTGAAGAAGAACACAAGTAAATAAACACCATTGCATAAAAAGGTAGCTGTTCATGCAGTGTGTGTTTGTTGACCTGTCATTGAGCTTCTCCAGTAGATAGGAACCCAGCCCAGAGCCTGTCCCTCCAGCAATAGAGTGACATAAGACAAAGCCCTACAAGGGGACACAGTTCCGACCACGTTACAAGCGGTTCAAAACTAATTCAGTTATGTGCCACGTTTGTGTTTAGCCCTACACTGCACCAATGCAAAAAAAAAGTGTGTGGGTGAGTAATTGCCTCCCTCATGGGGCAGTTATATAAATGGGAGCACAGCCCCACCTTTCAAATAGGCTCCCTCTCACCCAGGACAGCCCTGTAATACCTGCCTTCTACGCTCCCCCAGCTATTATCACCCAACATCCCCCACGCCACACCATGCCAACATACACACTCACACTGTAGCTCAGTCTACGTTGGCTGTCCAATGCACACGCATGCACTAAATGACACTGTGTGGCGCTAGAATGTGAATGAGTAGCAGAAAATGGAGACCTCCAAGGGAAACTCAAGTGTTATTTTATGGTTGACAGCATATATAAAAAAAGTCTAGGAATAATACTAAGGCTGGCTTGAGTCCATGCTGTCTTAAGACACACCTGTTTTACATGTTCAAAGAAAGCCCTCTTCTACCACATTAAAATTACACAAGTGTATATATAAATGGGGAAAAAATACTGAATACTACAAGCTGCTGGTGTACATCATTAAGGCACATACAAAAATGTAACCTGTTTGTTTACTTCTTTTGGATAAAAATAGAATTAGCTACTGTACCTGATTCAGCAGAAACGAAGCCACTACACTACTCTTTTGTGGTACAGTACACAGTAGTATTTATCAGGACTTACTTCTAAACTATCACTGCCATCAGCCTCCCGGTCAATGATATCAAAGATGTCTTCATGGATTTTCTCACCCTGGAAAGACACATTTCACTTGGATGAGCAACACATGGTTCACAGGTTTATCATTGACCAGATTAACATGTTAACCTATTATTTGTTGTTAGTTATCACCTGTGAAAAGCCACTGGCCCAATTGTTTCCTGCTCCTCCACCATGCTCAGAGAGATAGATGTTCTCAGGGTTGTAGAGGTTGGCGTATGGTGAGTTGAGGATGGAATGGATAACCCTAGGTTCCAGATCCAGAAGAACAGCACGCGGGATGTAGTGCTCATCATCAGCCTGAAAAATGCATACATAGGGAGAGCTCAGAATTGAATGCACATATGTTAAAGAGCAACATCATTCTGTGATTTGAAGTACTCTAGAAAAAAAGCCTCACGTTTTTAACATTTTGCCTTTTATCACCATGAAAATACACAGTATATAGTGTCTATGACTAGTATACTTGATGTCGGTGACTTGCCATGGGCAGTGGTTTGGTTTGTGCTACACCTACGCCATCAAGTGTGAGATAGGAGTCTAGCAAGAATCATCAAACTCTTAACTTCATTCATTCATTCATTCATTCATTCATACACACACACACAACTATGAATACAAATGTTTGCCGTTGTTTAAATCAGTAATATGTATATTACAATAATAAGCCAAACATTCACCTGATAGAAGAATACATCTTTTCGGTCTGTTCCCTCAGTTGCAAACTCCTCAACAATTCCATCTGGACTAATGCCATGCTCGGCACAGAGCTGCTTCCAAAACTCAAAACCAACTGTCAAATGGAAAATTGGATGAAATGGTTAGAAAGGACACAATCTAATGGTTTGTGCAAATATACAAAACAATGGAATGTACATATCGCGGTCTATTGACAGTTAGCAACCAATACATGTTAGCTAGTCATGTAAATTATACCGTACGGAAAAGTAAAGTAGTACCGTACAGTAACGACACTATTCGTTTATATAATTTCATTTTTAACATTTACTGATAGTAACAGTCAGGCCAATTCTAAAACCATCAAAAACTACTGTTGTGTTTACTCTAGTAGACAAATAGTCTTAACAACAATAGCTAGCTGCAACTATACATTTTGCATACAGATCCCTCGGCCATGGTAACGTTGTGTTTTCTGTTTATCAGCCACTTGGCTAACATGCTAGCTCGTGAACTGTTATTGGAATTAAACAGACACAGTTGAAACATACTTTGATTTCCACATTGTCCTAGTTGAAGGGTTATGATTTCTCGCGGCATGATCGCTCTCCAGTAAGTCTTTATTTAGCTAGCTAACTAGCTAAATGCAACGAAAAAGGAATTTGCTTCACACTGCACCTTCCCGCTTCGTAACGGTAGCGGGTGTGTTTCAGATCGCCCACCGACTGGAAACATTGGCGAATTATTCTTACCGCTGCTCATGAGGCGAGTGCATCATCTGCTGCACTGGAATAGAAGGGACGGGCAGAGAGTAGCCATAAACAAACGTACCTCTGACAACGAAGCAACGTGATTGGTTAACTGAAATCGTCCACGTGTTTGCAGCCAGCCTACTGCATTACAGTAAAAGAAAAACAGCTGGCGCCATATTGTCAGCATCTAAAAATGACAAAATAGTAAGTGTAATGTTAAAGTGTAATACATATATTTTATTATAACATTTTAAATATGGCATAATAGCTTAAGTTTCACAGGTCACGCAATAGCATAATGATTTAGCGTGTAGCTTTGGCGGCAGATAGCACACCCTTACGTTAGACGATCTTGTCAGCGAACTTAGCACAGCTTCTCAGCGTTGGCTCTTGCCTCGCAACCAGCCGGCTACCTGTTTACACCACCAGTGTTTATTTTACAGGCTTGTCGAAAACCCCGCTAAAGACCGCATTTATGATGGCCCACGCAGGGGCAATGGGAGCTACAAACCAGGAGGATTGTGAAAACACTGCTCCAAGTATTTGCTTGCGAAGCCGACCATGCTCCAAAGAGAGAGACAACCAGGTGCGGATTGTCAAATCTTCATTTCAGGCAAGGTTAGGACCATACGAACCTATCCTGACCTACCTGCAGTCCGTCTTGGTGTGGGAAAGACCTTTTCAGAGTGTACTTCTGTACATCGTGGTTAATGCTGTTTTTTGGTAAGTTATAAGCCATTTAAGATTCAACGCCAATTCGTTTTTGAAATTAAGCTTGTTTCTCATTGAATTGTCAAAGCCTAGTAGAGACAATAGATACATAATGATCGCCTGGCCATTATAGAAAAGCCAACAACAGATGCTTTTTCAAAGTGTGATCGTTACACCTGTCAGTACAAGCAGGTGGCTCGATGTTGCTATTTATAAATTAAGAATGTCGTGTGATACAATGGCTATGGTGCAAAATATATATTACATATTATAATACACAAACCCGTTTAACTGTTTAACGGTGTGTGCCTAATGGTTGAGTTGTTGAACTTGTGCTTTGGAAACTGTCAATATTGAAATCTGTACTCTCTATTTACACCTGCATTCATTTTTTTTTACATGGTAAGAATTAGGCCTATTGCAACTAGTCACGAGCTAGTGAGCTAAACTCACCATAAATTATGATATTACTGCAAGTTTAACCCCTAATAACATCTAATATATTGACATACAATTGAGTTTTATCTAAATTCTTGACCATGATATTGTTGTACAGCAATAATTAGGCCTGTGAGACAGAGGCAGACAGGCCTGTTTCCCAAGCTCAGCATTCAGCCTTTTTTTTATTAGACCACTAGACATGTCTTTTAGTTGTGCTTCAGTGCACTCTAACTGGCACAGACCAGTTTCAGACCAGTTACCAGCCTGACCTGGTAACTGGTCTGAAACTGGTATATTTATTATATGATGGGGAAATGTGGGGCAGTAAGCGCACTAGCTTTAAGAGCTAAAATATGGTCATATCCCTACAGTCTGCCTGTAGCCTGTTGTGAATATGTAAACATCTCTCACCTAATAGGTAGACACAAGGAAGCCAGGCCTATGCGTGTGATGATTAAACAATTTAGCCTACACACAGTTTACTAATTTGGTCAATACATAGAATGGTCATAAATAATATGTTACGTTTCATGTTATAGGCCTAGGTGTTTAACAGACATTTATATATATATATTTTTTACAATTCCTTCGCAATACCAGTACAATTCCATTTTGAAAAATGGATTTTGCATAACCGTAGAACAGTTGTGCTCATTATTGTCTTGCCTAAGAATGAATTGGCAGGATAGACTAATGGAGGGTTGTCAACAACTCCCAGCTGGTCAAAGGTAATGTACCTGACATGTCCAGTCTACCCATAACAATCCTTGAGCCTGTCTAACCCCGACCAGCTCCTTCATGCTTCACTTCATTGTACTCTCATCATTCATTATTTATTGGTAGTCTTTCTTTTTTTTTTCTTTCTTCTTAAAGGTATAGTCAAATACTGCGAGCTAATTGTAAGCTAATACGTATTTTGTCAAAATAAACAAATATCTCCTCGCATTTCGCTAGCTTACCGCTCTCTGTGCGTGTTGAAAAAAGAACCCGATACTTCTACACAGCCTCTGTAAATAGGAGTATAAACAAAGTGGCGTACACCGCTCACAACGACAAAGCCGTAGTAGTACACGTTTCTTCACAATGCATTTCAATGTGTGAGGCGGCACTGTGGAGGGATATTGTTTTGACTTTAGCTCAAAGTTAGCAAGCGTTACCTGCCTTTTTAAATTATACTTCACTACAAAGATATGGGGCCTTTGGGAGACCTGGTGTTATGTGCTCTCTTTTTTTGTCCTCTAGGTTCTTTGCCCTGACCTCATTGCGCATGCTGTCCCTGGTTGCCTCAGGCCTGGCTGCTATAGTCTGTGTCGATACCTGGAGGAATAAGATTTGGCCACAGATCAGAGGTGTCCCACCCTAATACAGAGTTTCTCTGTATTCTAGTTAGTTAATTAAATTAATGAATTAATACAACCTATTGATGTTTTATAACATTGTGGGTATCTTTTTCTCTGTGCAGTTAAAAGACCGGATGAATTAGAAAATGAAAGGTATGTTATGTTAATTTGATAAAAATCAAGGGTCTGATGGCAACATATTCATATATTGTGCAGAGGGAGTGTTGACATTAGAAAAACTATTGTGAAAAGCACAATGGTTGAGGGCCCAGGGAGTATGCAGTGGGCTCGGCATGTATACAGCTGGTGTTTTAAATACATTCGTACACACATTTGGTCGTCAGAATGGCTAATTTAGTCTCAAAACAAAGTTGTGTTATTTATTTATTGTTATTTATTTTACACATCTGCTGTATGGTGTGTAATGAGTTCCTTGTCTGAGGAAATGCAGTGTAACTATAGAGGGAGGGTGTGGAGGTGCTTGCCTGCACTGACCTCAGCCTGATTCCATTTCCCTGTAGCACACGCCCACATTTAGTGTGTATGTGCTGTAGCTGCATGCCAGGCAGCGTTTACATAGTGTGCATGTGCTGCTAATGTGGAGGGAGAGAGAGGAAGACGGTAGGTGTCACTGGTGTTGTTGGCCTGTGTCTGCAGCTGGGGTCTGGTGCAGCCTGGGATCCTCAGTGTGCCTGAACTGTGCCACCACATGGCTGAAGCCTGGGTCAGCGGGGCAGCCCTCTTCTCCAGCGCGGCGCAGTACAAGCGGGTCAACCCAGGCAAGGTAATGATGTCCGGTCAAAGCATCGCAGCAGTAAATAACAGGCACCATGTATATATTCAGTGTGTGTGTGTCCTCGTCTTTTTCCACCGTCACGGTGTCACGACACCCCGCCACCATTGGCTTGACCTTCCGCAAGCCCGGCGCATTGAATTAATAATTGAACCAGTTGTAAACCTTGAAGACATGACACCGTTGACTGTTAATAATGGCTGCCTCAGTCACATGTGTGTTCGTTCTCTCTCTGCTAGTTCTGCCTGCAGACCTATGCGGCCTTCGCCTCTCTGGCTTTGGTGGGGAGCTACGTTTCTGGGCTGGTCCTGTCCTACTCTGTGGGTGAGTAGGTTAACAGTCCTGACTGCAGGCACAGGCCCATACAGGGAGCCGTGGTGGCAGGGGATACTCAGCACTGCCTGTTAAAAATGCATGGCTGGTGCAACCAGAGCTGTGGGGGTCTGATCTGTGAGGTGATTAAAGCCAGGATAAGGCATACCAGCAGGGAGGGAGGGAGCTAGATGGTTTGCTAAGGAGGGCAGGCCTGAGAAAGGTCTAATATTGTGAACACTTATGTAGGCTGGAGAGCCAGGACCCTCTGCTCTGACCACTCTACGGCATTGTGAAACACATCGCTGCGTGTTTGTGTGAAATGGAATTATGGGCTTCTCTGTTCAGCAGAGATGACTGACTGTTTCACATCTACAGTAATACATATACTGTGTAGGAGTTGCATAATGGTCTAAAGCAGCAACACATGTCTCTCCAGTGCTGTTTGTCCTGCTGGCACCCCTGGCAGCACACCGCAGGTTCTTCCAGCATGCGCGTGTGAGACTGGAGCCAGTCCTGCAGCGGCTGGACTTCAGCATTCAAGGATACATGATGTCAAAGCCAATTGATAATCAATGTAAGTATCCAGTTCTCACCGCGTAAGTGTTTTTATCGTTTCAGTCAATGAGCATTAGAGCACACTGTTCTAATGCTTATTGACTTACGGTCAATTTATGGTTCTGCGTTGCATCTGCTGGGACCCTACTCTGTACCCTACGGCATAGTCCAAGTGCTTTGAAATTATTAGGATCTTCATAACAACGTCCTGTACATGAGCAGACTGTCTCCCTTTGACAATCCTGGTCTAATTAGATTCGCCTGAAAGAAAAGTTTTTTTATGTCTTGTTTGATCATTATTACCCAAGAATACTACTTGGCACATGAAAAGACAGGGATTTCCCTTTGGGATTTCCTTGTTTTTCAGACAGCGAAAGGCTGTCTTTTATAAATACTATTATTTATCAGCACACATTGTTTCCTAGGATCAAAGTTGAGATTCACTGAAAATAAAAATATTGAAATTAATGCTTATTTCAAAATGTTTACACTGTATTCTGTGTTCTATTTCAGTTCTGTATAGTTGGCTTGTGCAGTCAACACACACAGGTCTGTGCGGCCGACAGACCAGCGCAGAAGTATAAATGTTCACGGAGTAGGCTATGGCGTAGGCTACGCATTGACTTGACTCAGAAGCATAAATCAGCCTTTACTTGCTTCCCTTCTATATAATGCCCGATTAAACTGGCTTGTCAGCTATGAGTCATCACCCCACCCCACCATTTCATTGCATATGCACAAATGTACAAATTATTCTTGTAATGCTTTCAATTACATGGCGTCTCCTGGTCTTGTGAGCCTGGTAACTAAAAGGGCACGTTGAGCTTGGTGATGCACCTTTTTTAAATATACATTTCACATGGCACCCTGAATAAAGAATGCCGTGTGTGTGTGTGTGTGTGTGTGTTTGCTTTTACAGTCCTGCGTAAGCCTATTCTTGGTGCAACCTCAGGTGAAGGCAGTGACAGCGATGAAGAGTTGTCTGCTTTCTGCCCCACAGTAATTGCTGTTTTTTTTTTTAAGCATTTCAATATTTTGATAGTTGTCGTAATTACATTATTGTTATACAGGCTTACTGTAAGATAATTGGATTTAATACAGTTGTAAGATAGAGAATTGAAACTAAAAAGGTTTTTAGTTTTTCATTTATAGGGCCTTATCTTACACCCAGCACAAAACAGAAACGCAAGTGTCTTTGCTAGTTTCAGACCAAAGCAGTTGTCTTATTCTAGTCCTGCAACGTTTATGTTGTTTATGTTTGTGTGTATGGTGGTTTGTTTTTTTTTGGGGTGGGGGGTAATTATTCATTATATCATGTTGTAGCTGTAACATGGAACATACTGTATTTTCCTAGTTCGATGACGCTCTAGTTGCCAAGGAGCTTGCGATGACTGACTCGGAACACTCCGATGCTGAAATGTCCTACACTGAGAATGGAACCTTCAACCTGTCCCGAGGCCAGACCCCGCTCACCGAGGGCTCTGAAGGCAAGTCCCTATCAGTGGCGAATGGTCTCGCACCTGACCGCTCCCTGGTCTAATCCTCTGTGTGATTTCTGTAGATTTTGACCGACACAGTGACCCGGAAGAGTCCTTTGCTCAAGACCTCCAAGACTTCCCCTCCATAAACCCAGACGCCACCCTCATGGATGACGACGACGACACCAGCATCGGCCTGCCCAGCCTAGGCCCGTCTGGGCCGGCTAGCCAGCCACCGTCTGTCCTGGACTTGGACTCGGACCAGGATGACCTGGACACAGAGCTGTCTCTGGGAGGCATGCTGCCGACCTCCGACCTCTCGGGCGACTTGGCCGGAATGATCGCCAGCAACATGATCCAGGCAGCGCTGGCCGGGGCATTGCAGCCTCGGCCCCCTGCTGGCCAACAACGCAGAGCACGGCCGCCCAGAGCCGGGGCCCGCCGCAGCTACCGCAAGCAGTCCAGCTCTGAGCTGGACACGGACTTAGACGGCGAGGACTTTGAGATGCTGGATCAGTCCGAGCTGAACCTCATGGATCCTTTCGGGGGAACGGGGGGCGCTAGGCCCGGAGATGCCCCGGGGTCCAACTTCTTGTCGAATCTGCTGGGGGGGAAACCACAGTGAGCGGAGCGTGTAAAAGGGGACATCTTTTTTTTTTTGTGTGTGTGTGTGTGAGAGCGAGAGAGAGCGAGAGAGAGAGATTATCCTAGCAGCCGTATTCCTAATTAGGTTTAGTTATCACTGTGAAGTACTTGGGAGTCCTTTTCTTCCCTTCTATTTCAGTGTTCACTTTCTTCCTAGTGTACTTTTTAACCACCACCCTGGAAAATGTATGTTGTAGGCTGAGCAATAGGTCACTGAAAAGATCTCAAGACATTCAATGAACCAGCAGTATTTCAAGAATCTTACCAGTATGGTGATGTTATGTCCCTGTAATGGGTTTTATCTATAGGTTTAATCAATTGAATATATACATACACACTCATAAAACCTTTTGCCTTGAGTTCTGGACACAGTTCTGTTTAACACAGGACCAAATATAACATTCCTATTTGTATGCGTTAACACCAACAAGTTGTTGTAAATTGTGAACAAGATGTTCACATACTTCAACTGAAAGCAATATATCTGGTATAGGCCCATTTTTATATTTTGGAGCAGCATTTAATTCTGATCAGTTTAAATAGTGCTAAAGCAATATTGTAATTTAGCATAAAAAATGCTTTCCCTGGCCACAAAAATGCTTTCCCTGGCAGATTGGAATAACAGAATGTTAAAGATTGAGCCATTAAGCATGTTGTATGGTTTAATGCAAACAACTTCAGTTTCTGCTGTTAGTATTGTTTTTCAGTGTTTCCTTCTGTCTTACCCTATGAAGGCAACTTGATGCATTACAAAGGCAATGATGTGAATGTATCCGACTATCCGTAGATAGCAGTGAAAGACTTAAGTAAAGATGGTATCTAATGTATGATGTGAATGTACGTCTACTCCAAAGAATGGCATGCTGTTTATTTCTGTGTGACTACACTACAGCTGTGTCAACATTCAATGTTTCATTATTTCTTTTCTCATTATGTCTCAATAATTTTTAGGTCAACCCAAATGTTTTTCCCTCTTTGAATTTCTGTATGAAATTAGGTATAAATCAATCTTTTAAGGACAAAAGTGATATTAATAAATGCATACTTCTTTTACTATTATATTAGAAAACATGTTTACATTGATTAGACTCCAATATATAAATATAACCTTAAGTATGTCAGACCCGAATCATTTTGTGATTACTGAAAAACATTCTGTACTAGTTATTCTATTTTATTTGTAACGGGTGAACAAATACCTTTTTATGTTTTTGGGACAAATGGCATAAATACAGGAATGGCACTTGGACATTCTGACTTGAATGAGCCACAGCTGGAGATCCATTGAAATATTATCAATCACAAAAAGAAGCTGAATATTTTAGAAAAATAAATTGTTCAATTATTATATTGTCAGAAAAAAAGCCACAATCACAGCTGCAAACTATTCTGTACAGTAGATGCTGAATCCAACTTGTGTTTTGGAAAAGTGGATTGATTTCAAATGTTATTTTGGTTGACTTTGTTATGTCCAGTTCAGTTTGATCAGGAATGTTTATCCTTGGTGCTCTAAGAGCAGTTCCTCAGTTTGAGTCGTATAGTCAATATAGTAATGTAATGTGCACAGTAGTCCTCTATAAGTGGTATTGAAATGTTTTTATGAATTGGTTGATGTGATAATATTAAAGAAAATATTTTAAATTAAGTTTTTCTTGAAAATATATTAAATGTTTGTTTCAAGTGTTTAAGTGTCTCTGAAATATAGTGGTCAAATAAATGGAAGCTGCAAGCTCACTAAAAGTGAGTGCAGAGTGGTACAATAAATTTTCCAGTTTAACAGTGTTTAGATTTTTAAAACATTTGGAATGGTGTGGTCTGATAAGAAAATACATCTATATTATGCCCTGCGTGCATAAAGTTAGTCGAGCAACGTCACTTCTCAGTGACGCAAATCTCGCGCGAAACTAGACCAGGTTTGAACATAGAACTGTATGAGTTTGAAACGTAAATAGAGTCAAGATTAAAATGAGCAAAAAAGATAACGGTAAGGTTACATTTTAATAAACATTTTAATACGTGTTTGTTAACCATCGACATGCTGATCCTGCTAACGACATTATTCCGATAACAACCAGTGTACGTAATAATAGCACATATCCTGTGATAGTAAGCATTAGCCAATCAATATGTAAACAAGCTAACTACTGTACGGTTGAAGCGCTGCTACAGTGCTAGTGCTACCTAATGCTACCTAATGCTATTAGTATTACACTAGCATACCGTAGGTCGATTTAAATCAATGCTTGTAGAAAATTAAGTTAAGTTATTAAGTTAAGTTATGACAAAACAGCGTTTTGTAATAAATCACTGTTCATAGACTTGTATTATGTTCATTGCTGTTTCGTAACATTACATGTTGCTGCTGTTATGAGTGTTTCATATATGCTTCAAATGTGACATGCTGGTTGTACTACTGTTATGTATTGTGATCGTGTCTGTGTCTCTAATATTAACTATACTTCTATCGCAGGTCTGGTACTTATTCTTAACTATCTGAATGAGAAGAACCGACCCTACAGTTCTCAAGATGTCTTTTGTAATTTACAAAAACAGCATGGATTGGGGAAAACGGTTAGATTTAAACAAATATATTATAGTTTGAACAATTAACTACTGTAGTAGATAATTGCTTTATTTCTTTATCAGGCAGTGGTCAAAACCATGGAGCAGTTGGCCATGGAAGGGAAAATTAAAGAGAAAACATATGGAAAGCAAAAGATCTATTTTGCTGATCAGGTAAGTCACCATGGTGAAGTCTGTCACTCTCAGCATGGAGCATGTGTGTCAAATATATTGTTTTCAGGTTTACAATCTGATATAACGAACTTCCTTGCTTCAACCCCAGGGCCAGTTTACAGAGGTGAATGACAAAGACCTGAAGGCAATGGACAGTCAGATTTCAGAGCTCAGCACTCTGGTGCAGTCCATTACCCAGAGCTGCAAACAGCTGGATGCAGGTAATGTGATATTACTTTGAATTTGTATGCTTCCAAATTATCAATATAGTCAAATATGTGGCTTTGTCAATACATCAACACAATTCCAAAATTGTAGCTGCTTCTGATGTTTTGTGTTCACCAGTCAGTCATTAAACAGTTTTCATGAATTGTTTTCCCTGGAAATGTTATACATTTACACGGTATAGTACGCATTTGTAAGTTAATACACTTTGTCAAAGTCACAATATCTCCTTGCGGTCTGCTACCTTACTGTTCTCTGAGCATGCATAAACAAATATAAAAATATAATTATATATATATATAAAAAATAATTGTGTACGTTTTCACTGGCTCCATATAGGAACACAAAGCGGTGCATACCGCACACAAAATATCCTAGCCTTCACTATGCATTTCCAATGTGTGGGGCTGAGCTTCTGAGGGAGCGGTGTTTCAATTTTGTAGTATAAAGTATAAATCAAATAAGCTTTCTCTAGAATGACTCACGATAACCTTGTATGGCCATGATCTTGTTTGTATTTTACTTTTAATCAGGTGTAATTGTGTGCAATCTCTATTCTTGCAGAGCTGAAGGAGCTCAACAGCTCCATGACTACAGATCAGATGATGTCAGAAATTACAACACTGAAAGCAGAGTGTTCTGGTTACAGCGCACGCCTGGATAAGATAAAGTCTGCCACCAATCACATCACACCAGAAGAGAAAGAGAAGGTATAAATTATATTATTTTTGATAAAAAATATGCCATTAATAGTTTGTATATTACAGATTATTTTCTTCCAAACATTTTTTCCCCTGATTTCTTTTTTTTCTTTTTTTAGGTTCACAAAGAGAAAAATGTTTATGTGACAGAATGGAAAAAAAGAAAGAGATTGGTAATGTTTTTTTCTGGCAGTATTAAAAATCTAAATGTTATTAGGACACCTAACATTTAAAGGGACGGTTCAGGTTCAGGTTCAGGGAAGGTTATTGAGCAATTAGGTTTAGTAGAACAATTACAAGAACACTAGAAGCTGTACAATGTCAATTTAAAATGCTAAGTCCCTAAGAGGAGCAGATGCCAAAAATAATGTTTAGCCTAGAATTTCATTCCTTTTCTTTCACAAACATTCACTGACACACCTTTTAACATTGTTTCCTTTTCTCAGGCAACAGACATGATGAATTCAATCCTAGAGGGATATCCTAAAAGCAAAAAGCAGTTCCTTGTAAGTCTGAGCATTGATTTAATTATCACATTTTACTTTCACAATGTATGCTATTTTCCTAAAAGGTTAATACTGAAAAGGTAGTATATTTTTATAGGAAGAAGTTGGTGTGGAGACAGATGAGGATTGTAAGGTGGTGGTGCCAAGTACCTGACAAGAATGCCTATTTTATTTATCAATTGAATCTCATGCAAGGCTCAGTAGAAGAAATGCATTAGAAAGACCCATATACAAAGCAAATACTTTATTTGATATTTTTGTCTGTTTTGAATAAATACATTTGTATTTAAAGACTGAGCAATAAACCTTTTGCTGTTGAATAATATATAAACACATCGTAATCTTTCATTGGTTGACTGCATCTAAAAGACATCATACTGAATACACACTGAGACCAACCAGTAAGTCACCTACCTATGCACCTATCTCCTTTTTATGAAATGAGTCAAATGAATTTTTCTTATTTGTCATGATGCATTTTCCTGAGCTCTAAAGTACTAATGTCCATTTTATGCATTTTGTTTGCTTGGATAAAACTCAAAATTCAAAAAGCGTAAATGTTATACATTCATTACATGTGGATTGCAGCACAAGGCAATAGTCATTAAATTGCATTTGATACCCTTAAATCATGTACTAAATTTGCTTATAATTTACATTTGACCAATTATTTTGACTATTAAAATGACTAGCTATCATTTTATTGTCAATGTTTTGTTGTAATGCTAATGTAACTTTTATAATTTTCAATGATTCTAGGTTATTCCTGCCAGGTTGTACTCAGAGGGGATAATGTTACATTTATTATGCATCAATGTTTTTTATTACACTTAATGGAAATTCTGCTGACCAGAAGAATTGAGCACAACATTGGATTTACATATACCGTTGTGATGTCACGTTAATTACCAGAAGATGATAAACATTCACAGGAGCCCCATTGCTGTAATGGCAAATTACCATGCTTGTTAATTAGGAGCGCTAAGAAAAGGTCACATTGGTCCCCACCCACCCTGGCAGAACAAAAGACATGCTAATAATACCTTTGGATACCTTGGAGATCACTTAACAAATACACATTTGCCAAACAAGTGCAAATATTGAAAACTACTAAAATGGAATCCAGTGTAAAGTATTAATTTGATATAATGTAAATACAGATATTTAAAAAAACAGAACTCCCTTGGTGACCAAACAATCACCTGTAAGCTGTAAGCAATCATTTTTCAGAGGTGGAACAATAAAATAATGATTTGGCTTTGAGCTGAATCTGACTGCTGGTCATGGTGGTAATTAGGTGTGTCAGAGCAAAAGCCATTGTCTACAGCAGATTGAACAAAACATGCATGCTACATGTGCACATGCTGCATCTTTCTTGGACGATTAAAGTCTTCATCACATCTTATCAGAATGAAAAGCGAACAAAAAAACAATAGCACATTAATACAATATTATGTAAAATTAGAAGAGAGGGAAGAAAAAAAGTATCAGTCTGATAAATCAGACACATCTAACAATCTTGCACATCACTGTCAAACTGATGTGTCCAATTCTATATACTATAAATACAGTAGTCTGGCTTCAGTGACAGAAACAGCTGATGTATGCTTTTACTGCATCCTTAAAGGCCAAAGCAATTCCAAAGTCAATTTTGAGGCGGGACAGTGCAGAGGTTGTACAGGATCAATACAGCTGGACATTAAGCTGTTGAAGCACACCCACCACAAACTGTCTCAGCGTCTACAACAGAAACAGGAGCATCAGTTAATCAACACAGACAGTGACCCGGTCAACACCACCACGGTGGTAACCAATGATACACTGCACTGCAGTGGTCAGTGTTCCATACCTGAGGCTTGCAGTGCTCCTCAATCCAACTGAAGACGCAGGCGGAGAGCTCTTGAAAGCTGTTCATGGAAACGGAGCTGCTGAAGGAGTGGAACAGGGAGTCCATGATCCTCTGGAAAATGTTGAATTTGATGTCGTCAGACACCTGCTCCTCCCCCCGCTGGGGGTTGTTCTGGTTGACTTTCACAATGTGTTCATAGTTCCTACAAAGCAACCAGGAAGTAACCGTCATTGATGCTGCTGGGAAAGGGAGATCAGTCCATCCATGCCTTTAACCAGTGGCGTTCCGTAATGAGGAGCGCCAACCCCTCACCATACCAGCTGCTTTCACTGGTTAACAGCTTTATGGGAAACATACCAGTATGAATACCTGCGTGCTCTTGGACCACCAAACAACTAGCAAGGCATTGTAACAGAATCAAAAAGCAGCATAACAAGAAGTTCGTGTCACCTTGAAATCAATGTGTGACCACAGGTTAGATAGGACAATCCTACAACAATGCAAGAGAAATGGTACCTAAAGGACTACATGTACACTATGGTTACTCATAGTGCTACACAGGCCGGCCTCACATTCAGCCACTGACCGCCATTCAGGGCACACGCATCTGGAGCAGTTAATGCTGGGCGTCTTGCTCAGGTACACCTCCAAATAGTGTTGGTTGCCAGGCGACCCACACTACCTCATTCCGACCCAATGCAGTACATGAATGTTAACATACACCCGTATACAGTAAATTGCATTTAAAACACTCTGATAGCAGTTAAAATGGAAAGCAGGATGCGGTGTTAATAGGGTGTTCTTCTCGATTACGTTTTCATGATCTGCAGTGCAGTTACTTCTTTCTTCAGCGTGCCAACTTCCTCCTCCTGCTTCTTACGCTCTTTGTGAAGAAACTGGATATAGTCGATGGCTGTAAAAATGCCAACGACACACCCATCAGAGATTCCTATACTTAAAAGTGAGCACATTTCTATTTCCATAGATGTATTGCTACTTGTCTAAAACATGTATTTGTTTTTAAAAATGTACATGGAAAACAATATTCCTTTAAAATTAAGATATCACACGATGTTGTCAAAAGTGGCAACAATGTGTTCGTGCTCAAATTCTTGTATAAACACGTGTCTGTGTCTAGTTATCACAAACCATGGCTTACTTTTCTGCAGTACAGTTGCCTTGCTGATTTTCTGTGCTCCAACAAATTCGGATTGCTGCTGACAGGTGGGCACTATGGTCTGGAGGTCATCATAGCCTTTCTAGCGTCACGGGGAAGCAAGACAACATGTGAGGAGACTTTTCCTATGGCTCTGATACACGTGAGGAGTCACTGCAACCTTCACATTCACACATCTGCATTCACCCGCGACACACCACTGCCGCTGACTCACTGCATTAACGCCTCACCTTGATGGCATCCCTGCGCTTTTGCTCGGCCTGTGTGTGAGCTTGCCTTCGACGGTCTTTGTAAGAGTCCTTGTATGAAGTCTCATGTCTGTAGTCGCTATCTTCGTCATCTACAGCAGAGGACAGCAACTGATGATAAATACCCTGCTTAACGCTAAGCATGACAAACGTTTAAGATTTAAAATGATGCAAAGGACAGGATAAAGAACTGGGGAATGCATTTTACAGTCACATAACTTGCTAAAATAAAGTAGAGAACGTTAAAGATTACATCACCTCCAAAGTCCAATTTCTGACAAAGGAATTTTTATTTCAAAACAATATTGTAGGCTACCTGTATTTGGCACTGAAGAGGCACTTGTGGAACCGATGCTGTTGGCCCTAGATACAATGTTACCCTTTCTAGCAGTTTCAGCAAAGAAACCTAAAAAAAAGATGAAAAACGTGGAACCAGATAATAACTGACTTAGCCATAGGGTGAACACATATACCGACACAAAAATAGTAAAATACTGAAGTCAAATCGATCGAGCCGGTCAAACCAAGTATACTTACTGTGGTCAAATCCGTTGTCGCTGAAAGAAGCGTCAGTCTGCAGAGTCATGACCAGAGATCCATATGTGTCAAACAACAGAGACAAAGTAAAAATCACCGATCACATAATATGGCTACGGAAAGCCTCACGACTGAGTCATGAACCCCCACCGAGAAGCGTCCTAATTTAACATGCACCGGTAGGCTACATAAACAGGGTTTGCGTCCTGCATAAACAAGGACACACAGACTAGCCAAGCCAGTGATATAGCATTAGTTATAACAACTTTGATGCTACCGTACGCACTCAGACTATTTTGTCATCAGGGGATTTAAATCTCATGATACAGACGCATTGTAGAAATGAAAGAAGATAGTCGAATTTGTCAACAGTACAATTTATAGACAGAGACACTGTAGCCAACACATTCGTGTGTTGTTGGTGCACATAAACAAATGCCGTACTGCACTGCCGCACTGAAAAGTTAGCTGTTTGCTACCGTACTGTAGCTAATGTTAGCTAACCAGCTAACAGCGCTGTTATCACCATTAACAGAAAATCCAGCTATTTGCCATCAAATAGTTTTTCTCCTACATAGTTTATATGGCTAATAACTACATGACAATTTAATGGAAGTGTTAATGTTTGCCATTTACTTTCCAGTGATCTTCTGGCGACTTTGTTGGGTCCGTCATCTTGGAATGATAACAAGCTACAGTACAGTACTGCAACAGGCAGGGTAGATAAAGTTCGCCACCTAATGGACATACTTGGAATAGCTCTTGAAGTCGACCAAATATAGCCTACATTTTATGGATACATTATCACCAAAAACGTAATGTGGTATATCAATTAATGCATCTTTTTTTTCACTTATACATGTCTAAGTTAAAACTTGATTGACATATGCCTATTCTAACTTAGAATAATGTCAAAAGTGATGTGGTATAAGCCAAGTATGCAATCTTATCACCCATATCAGAATTCCTTTAAAGATGGACAGACCTTCCCGTTTCCTTAATTGGCCGTGATAATATTTTAAAGATGAATGTTTTACCAACATTTTTATATTTATTCTAATCAATGAATTTACACGCACCATCTATTTATTCCCTACATTGAAACAATTGATAACTAGCATTATAGAACAATCAACGTCCAAAGCTTAGACTTTACCTGCCATTTAAAAGGGAGGGCTTTGTGGAAGTTCCAAACTTTCCCTGGTATTAGCCTGGGCAGCCCATGTAGCAGATGAGCCCACTACATCTTGGATCACAACAGAAAATGCCACCACATCTCCATAATCTACATCTGTATTCTGATACAAAAAAAGAAATACTAGTCTGTTACAAAGTTCAGACACACTTTAACACAATGTCAGATCTATCAGGTTTTAGTAAACACCTTTACACACTGGTTTTATATTACACACTGGTTTTATATTCTGGACAGAGAGATTAGCAAAAATATGGATATGTATAACAACACTTTAATACTTTGTGGGCTTGCAAATAATTAACAGGCTATACTTTTGTACTTCTTCAAATAGCCTATCAAATCAGGAGTAAAACCTTTTCAGCATCTTAACAGTCTTACTTAGACCTCCTCTCTTTAGTATTTAAAAGACCATACCGTAATAGATAATCTTCAATCTTCAAAATGTTTGTAAAAATTTTTAAAGAACAGTGAAAGATTGGCATGTAAGGACATCGATAGAGAAATCTCCGAAGCATTTGGAAGAAAGTGTGTCAATAAATGCAAACCCATACTATTAACACCAGATACAATATAAATATACATATATATGCAATATAAATGGATCATGCATACACAGGCTAAATCCCCTCCATATTACATTGCTTGATAATAACAATTCTTATCTTTGTGTTAAATGTGAAAAAATAAAAAACAAAGTTAATTATTTGATTGCCTTTGTAGTTTCCCAAAACAAATTGCATTTTGGGACAGTCACTCAAACAATCACTGGCATTATATATGTTAAGCTGCCTGTCTGCCCTCAGACATGAGCCTTGGGCTTCTCCCACCAGAATAAATAATTAAGGTGGTTATCATGTCTTTGCTTCAGGCTTTGCTTCACTGTGTTGCTACCACCTGAAAGAACACAGGCACATACAGTGGGTTGTTGGTTTAGGAGCCTTTAAATCTGCTAAGACATGGATAAACTAACACATGCCACCAACGGGAAAATACAGATGTATTTTTAAATATGTGGACAAAATGTACTACATTTCTTAAAAGCCATATACCTAAATGTTTGCTGGACACCTGAAATACAGCATAAATGCTGCTGTTTCTTTTTTCTTGATTATGTTATTATTATTATTATTAATAATATTATTATTATTACTATGAATAATAATATATTTTGTATTATTAACAGTTATTATAATTATTTGTGTTTATTATACAGTATATGTATATATACTGTGTGTGTGAGTGTGTTTGTGAGTGTGTGTACTTTTTATAATTATATTCAATGCAATGTCATGTGTCTATTTTTGAAAATTCAATAAATATAAAAAACTATACATTTATTGATTGACTATTTAGTCTAATAATTTTAATATAATAACACACAGTTTCAACCACATAGTGGCGCTATTGTACAATTATCCCTCTAGCTTGCTTAGCAGTTGACCTAACCTGTATACAAAACAGTGTTTGTTTTGTATGTGTTGTGTGAGTGATCAACACTTCACAGATACAAGGAAATGGCCTGGAAGACATGACCCAAGTAAGTGTAGTGTAAATGGATTTGGATTACTTCACCAAAGTGAGTTTATAATTTAGTGACTTTTTTTGTAGCCTATAGCAACTACACTATGTACCTATAATACTGTAATGGAAACCTAATATAATGAGCTTTTCTTCATGGATTTAATTGTTTCTTTTATCCCCAAATGCAAGAGACCCCTTTCCAATCAGATGTGTGTTGGTGTTATGCCGCCCATGTTTATGTTTGGGCCTGTGTTCCTCCCTCTCTTACTGTTCTCATACAGGAAGTTTCTCTTCTGCTTTCTGCTTCTGTGGTTTGTGTGCTTCAAGCGCTACGCTTCTTTCTTCCACGCCCCTGATCTCATTATAGGAAGTTAAGGTTACTTGGCTCAAATATCTGTGTGTACATAGATGTCACTCATTCTGTGGTTCCCCCAAAGATCACTACACTATACTGAATGAGACAGGTTGGAGAGAGGCCAGACCAGTCAACATCTCCACAGGACCAAGGCAGATGTAGTAGACATGTGAGCTGATGTATTGTATGTCTCGCAAGAAATCCACCAGGACTAAAAGAGATTTATATAATTTAAGTGTACTTTGAGATTTTCTTTTTAAATTATTTGTTCTCTTTTGGAGTGAACACTTTTTTTAAGTGGCTGGGGAGTTGGAAGACTTAAGCACTCCTCTTTTTTTCCCTTGGGGTTATTGGGAAGAGTTCTCAGCTAGCAGAGTTTGCTTTACATTTTCCTCCTGGATTACGTGTGGAGGGTAGTGATGGGGAATGTGGCCGTAGGTGATACGGAACCAGAGCCAGCAGGGGGCCAAGAGGCCAGGGCCTCTGTGGGGGCCATCTCAGCCTTGAGTGATCCCACCCCAATCTTGCAGAAGAAGCAGTCGGCTGCCCCCAAACTGCCCATGCCCCCGGAGCAGGAGCTGGAGGAGAGGTTTAACGTAGTGCTGGTGAGTGATCAGAGGTCAGCGTGGCCCAACACTCCAAATGTCTATATAGAAGATACATGTTGAAGGGGTTTCTGATTCCTGTTTTGAAGAGGGATGTATTTGTATGTGTATACTGTATTGCTTTGCACTAAACAACACAGACATTATAGTACTTATTAGGTTATTTATTGTACAGTACATGCATGCTTATAGAAGGCATTCATCTTTGTCTGGTAAGATGTAAGATACTATTTGCCCAGCCAAGGTGTCATTTCACTTAAGATTTTGCCCAAATATAATCACCTAAAAGTGTATTAGTTTTTACGGGGGTGACTCATAAACATGTTGACAGTGATTATAATGATACCGATTATCTTTCAGTGTATCAATTTTGTGTTCATGACTACATATATGTCTAGGTAATGTAGGCAGTTCCAAGAGGAAGTTAAGCAACACATTTGACTCTATGTGCAGAACATGAGACCGGAAAACATTTGTTGCACCACTATTTCAACAGGACAAGTCATATAAAAAGAGGTTGCAGTAATGTCTACATTTAAGAATGTCTACTTTCTTAGGGGAAGTTAAGGGAACACAAACAGCTTTGACTAAGAACATAATTTCTTAAAAACAATGCTAGCTAATTTTGCAAGGGCTTTAATAAGTAATTTTTTCATACATCTATGAAAAACCATTTGGATATGCAAACATAAAATGTATTGAGACGGGCAGCGAATGTTTCCCTGCAATGCCCTCTCTTCCATGGAATGAGGATGGTCTTCCCTTTGTTGAGTTGAATTATATACTAAATTCAGTGAGAGAAGAGCTTGGCATGCACGTTGAACCTGCCTAACCCCCATCCAGGAAGTGAGAACAGGTTGCTCTATTTCTAAATAGAGACACATTTCTGCTGAATGTTATTTAACTGTTAATAAGCATACTGTGTTTCGCTGTGTATAGGTTCAACCACAGAAACCCAAGTACACCCCTCCCTTACCCCACCTATGTCACTCCCTAGCAAAGCAAGAGCCCCATTTCCCCTTAGTTGTTTTTTTTCTATATCCTAAAAGAAACCACAATCTGGTGCTGAACATGTACTGTATAAAACCACACCCTCTTTGTAGATTAAAACATTTTGTTCCATTTTCAAAACTTGAAAAGTGACTGGAAAATGTATAGGGATTAGCATACAGATAGCTGTCAAGCACCGGATGACTAATACACATGCTATATTACAAAGGTGCAGTGCTCATTCAACTGTGTGAATCTGCTGCTAATCTGTTTCCACCCCGCTATTTATCTATCAGTAGCCGACTAGGTCCTCTGATGGGTATTATATAGGATATGCTTTACTGTAGCAATTCTGTACTAATAAGTGAATATTATTCACTTGGTCCGGAATCTTCGACATGTGTTTCACTTTACACACTCAAAATAGCTATTGTCATTCAGTGACTTCATGCATGCGAGTGGATTGGAAGAGGGGGATTTTATTTAAGAAATCACTTACATTTTGGGGAAACATCTGCAAAAAGGTCATTCATTTATTATATTAGAAGAAACATACATTGTTGCCTTAAATTAAGGTTTAAAGGTTAATTATTTAAATATTTAAATAAAAATATGATAAACCTTTATTTGTGTTATGTTTTGTTGTTGTGTGATATATATTGCGATTGCTATAAGCATGCTTTTAAGGATTTTAGAGCAAATACTACAATACTACAAATGATGTAGCCTAAAGCATCATCACAAATATGTAGGTGATGATAACCAATGACAACCATCAGTAAACACAGTAAACAGTCTCAGGTTGGTGGTTCAGGAAGGACATATGAAGCATGTCTCAGTATCAGTTAATGTTATGTCAGTAGACGGTTTCAACAACGTCATTGTAAAATACATTAAATTGCTTACCACCTGTTAATAAGACACACCAATGCAAGGGTTTCTTCTAATATTGTTTTTGCAGCAGATTTCTTTCCACACGACGTTTCTCTGCACTGTAGCCACAGGTTTGAAATATGATATGTAAAGATATCGCTGTTTATCTACCTGCCAGTTATTCAGTTCATTATTACAGTGTCCATTCCTTCTGACACCTGACAGTGTTCTAAATTGCATGACATTGATACTTTTGTGTTTTCTAATATTTATCATCCTTTCTCTTTTTTATATTAGAGTTATATGAACTTGCCTCCTGATAAATTGGAGCTTTTGAGTCAGTATGACAATGAGAAGAAATGGGAGCTAGTTTGTGATCAGGTAAGAGCACTATTGTCCCCATAACCCACATTAGAACACTGCAACACCCTTTATAGTTCATACAGGTATACTGTATGTTGCAATGTACTTTGGGTACAGAGCAAGTTATGTTAAAAGGCATGTGTATATTGTGCAGTGCCAGCACAGTTCATGTAACGAAAAGCTTCAATTGGCATGGAAACCTAACTATTTGTGTTAGTTTTCCTAAAACAGCAGAAGCAAACCGCAAAAAATATACTTATTCTTCCCTTAGCGAGGGGTAGAAGATGCTACTGCTACTCTACTAAACATGTTATTCCAACACCTTGAAGGTAGCAAAACACACGCA